>JAQGAU010002168.1:0-16369 GCA_034698045.1 Paramacrobiotus richtersi
GCGCAACCATGCCGTAATCGCCAACCCGTGTGACTGGAGCAGTACAGACATGTTGCACTTTGCGCAGTGTAATACCCGCTATACACACGTAGTATTACTTACTGTACATACTCAAAAAAATCCACTTAATAATTGTTACAATCAACATCGTCTGTTAAGTTTTACAAATTTTACGCCTCCATCGAGCCTACGTACACTGCAATTTGCTGATTCAATAAATTATTATCATATAGAAAAGAAAAGTTTTCCTTTCTGAAGCATACAGAGTAGCATTCAGAATCCTCAAAAAACACAGTACTGTATCTTGTGGCATGGAGGCCGGCCTTACGCAAATGCGGGGCTGGTTCCTCAGCGTTTCATTATGTGAGTTTTTCTGGTGCATTTGATGAGGGTTGCCGGTGCTGGCCGGAAAGGAATAATGTCAGCAATACAATCCCAAAACCTGAGAGAGGTGGTGCTTTGGTTTACTGCCCGTAAAAATAAGCTTGTGGAAAACTGTCTGCATTATTGACTGGTGTCAGTCAGTACAGCTTACTCGATAGACCTTCAATATGCCTTCTTTTCTGCTCATACCGACTGTCATTTTATCACCAGAGATGGTGCAAGATCTCAAGAAACCGGCGGTAGGCACGGCGGTACAAAAGCATCCTTTGTAGACTTCTACAGTGATGGATAGGGTTTTGAAAAGCGCCGGTTTTGCTCGTGGAAACAACGTTCGGTTATCTTCAACCTGTCCACAAACACAGCAAGACCCATGCCCGTGAACCACAAGAACAGAACTCAACTCGTATGTGCTGACAGAGTCAGATAAAACTGCCGGGTCTGATGATTGATTTCCAGCTTCGGAATTTAAAAAAAAAACCGGATGAAACAAGCTCGCTCGTACCACTGCAACGGCACTCAATAAAAACAGGTTCTAAATAGAAAATGGTAGAAGACTGCTTCGTCTTCAAATTTGCACGGAATTTGTTGGTATAATGTTTTGACGGGTCATGGGAATAAAGGTCAAAGCATGCACTGACAATTGTCATTACTGCTCGCGCTGGACACGCCCATACCAAGCGAAGAAAACCCAAAGGCCCTTGCTTTGGTACTGTGCAGAGCAAAATGATTGGTCAGTTAAACGAAAGCGTCATGTATAGCCTTCACTCAGTTCCAGTTTCCGTGAAAAAAGTTAAATGAAAACTGAAATGTTGCAGCGTAAGAGACCCCCGGGTTCTTTTAGCTGGAGGGTGTCAATTAGAATTTCTCAGAATTCCTCAACCAGGCATTGCTGCCGAGTTCTGTATCGCAAAAGATCTTGGAGGGAATGGACTATCGTAACAAACTTAGAAACAGCTTGCCTCATGCACCCTCGTCCTTCATCAACTTGCAGGTGAGTTGTTTCCTTTGGTGTTAGCATACTGTGCGGACATGCTCTATGGCTTTCGGACATGATTCGAAGCGACAACCTATTTTGCTCAAAACAGGGCTGCAGAAATCCCATGTTCAGACGTTTCGAAAGCCAACGGAACAGGCATATTGATTACTCAGAGTTATATACTCTGATCGTTTTGCCTCGGCTGCAACTGTGCCCGATCTTCGAGATGACATGTGTCCCCGACATAGGTCGCATCAAATTTGTCAACTACTGTAACGTCGTGAAAAGTTAATGCATTTTTTCCGCCTGCTACCAGCACTCTTGACATTCCGTGGGCCTTTTTCGTCCTGACGACATACACCTAGAGGTTCGATCCTTTACGGCATGATGTTTTGGTGTTAGCCATTACTGCTCGCCTAATTTTGTCGCCAGCTTGGTTATAACTCGTACGTCTGCTGGCGCTTTGTTTACACATCAGACACCTTGCAGACCTGTACATGTGCACGAATGTACCGTCAATTATGTGCCACCGGACATCATTGCCGGGTCCCCTTTGTAACCGTCGCCAAAATTGTAACCCCAGCACATGCTTGGTGTAACGAAGGACCTACAAGGGCTGGACAAATTCCGGACCGATCTAAGGACTGCCACCGAGCGCTACTACCGCTACGAGTGTCACCGCAGCTAAATTTCGTCCGTATTACGCGTCGCTGTCGGCGGAGAGTAAGGGCGTTAATGGCGGTGCTTGACTCGGTGACATTATTGACGGCTTGGAGGTAAGTAATGGAACATTGTTGCCGTTGTTGGACTCGGGTGACATTAACATCCGTGGGGACATTTTGGCAGGGGAGACATAATTGACGGTCACATACGAGGCTCAGATACTGAATGGTCGGTTCGTAAACGCGCAGCTATGCGCCTCATCATCCTGCATATGGGTGCCAGTCTGTGACAGTGGCGAGACAGGTAACCTACTCACGAGTAACCCACCGGGACAGCCAATTGAAAGCGAAAGTTTAACCTACCTATACTGCTGTTTTCTACCAAAACCTGCAATGAAATGATGAGGCATACAAAAGTGTACAATGCAGGGTGTATTATGATGTTAAAAACGCAACTTCCTTGCTGATGAAGAACCTGTTAGTGGAAACGTTGAAAGCAGCAAGTACCATTACGCTAGGACCAGCTAGGTAGCGGTTAGTAATTGTTAATCTAGTCGAACGGAAACTTTCGATGGTAAAATACTGTTCCGAACGAACGAAACACCTGCAGCCAGAATGGACTTTACCAGTTCATTGTACCGCTTAGTATAATCAAAATAACAGAAACTAGAGATATTGCACTGGAATATTAGCTTGGTGTCCAAAAATATCTTTGGCTTTTAAGCACTTTTTATGATTCGAACAATGACTAAGTTCAGTCTGTATTTCAAATAAACAACATAATTATTCCTCCTTTCAAATTATTTCATTGCGCCACCTTCCAGCAGTGCACCGTAGTAGCAGCTGCACTTTTTACCTGGCTCCGGGTGAACCGGCTTCGACTAGTCGAATTGCTGCACCGCGATATTTTAATAAACTTGACGCAAAGTGTATCTTTATCATAAATCACTGCTAGGCAGTATTATTGGCCAATCACAGTTGACGTGAGCGGCTAGGCATATCAAAATTCACAAAAACAGTGATCAAAACTTGAACTTTATCCCTGAGGCTTGAGCTTGAGCTTGAACTTATCCCTGAGGCGTGAGCTTGAGCTGGAGCTTGAACTTGAGCCTGAGGCAATAATGTTTATCGAGAGTTCGAGACATATCACATCCAGAACGAACATAACAGTCCACCTGTATGGACTTATTGTTCCGTGGCGACAATCTCTTACAACGTTCTTAATATGCTCTAAATGCGGTGAACCACATTTTCGAGGTCGAGCAACTTTAGCACGATTGACAATGCAGTGGCTATGTGGTTTCGTTTTATTCCTCGTTTCCATCGGTAAGCCGTCAACTTGATTCAGTTGTTCTGAAAATAACGGTATCAAGAGGAATACATTTTCAGGGGGGATAGCAACGGGAGAGCTGTTCAGGTTCGACCTTACTTCGCTGCGTCCGGGTGAGCTGTGTGGGCCGTCGGGCGTCAGGCGTCAACCAGACCTCAAAGGAAACTCTTTTACGATTACCGAATTCTGTCCTATTCAAAACCATATCAACCTTTTCGGCACGGATCAAACGGTAGGTTGATCGCGAAAATATTGCCAAATTTGCTTGGTATGATCAACTTTTCTTAGTCTCCCGCTTAAAACTTCATTTAATCAACACGTTTCATCCTTATAGTTAATACAACATGTCACATGAACAATACGCCATATACCGTAATCGCTAGAAGTAACGTTTTTGTAGCAACTGCTTCTTCGGGAACTTTTAAGTGTGCATAAATGATAAGTTCAAGGTAGGTCTTGCATAGTTAATAGGTGGGCTTTTGTTTTCTACTTCACGAAAACATACTTTCATTTCCAGGAATTCTTGAAACGAATAAAGCTAATCCGGCGCGTCAGTCCAGACCGCCCGGTGTCCCTGTTTCTCCTGATGCGCCCCACTCTTGCCGACGCGTCCATTCTCGGACCGATCGGTAAGCAGATTGTCCAGTTCACCATCAGCTACAACTCTCAAGGTCAGATGACCCCTCAGTTCCCCGCAATGGATCTGATCAACTTGTTCGATCTCCGTTTCTGGAACTGCTTATATCCAATGCAAATCCACAAGGGTGATTTCAGCGGAATGAAGAATATCCGGGCCATCGAATTCAAAGCATCAAAGTTGGAATTCGTTGAAGAAGGGACATTCACGAATCTGCCCACTCTGCAGACGCTGGCTATGGGAAACGACATCAGAAGCGAGGACAAGCTTTACAAGCAGCTGAAATGCGATACGAAGAACGCCTGGTTGTGGGAGTTTCTTAAAGGGAATTCTAGTCTTCTGCAGAAGCGGCCCGCTGGGGATATCTTTAAGCTGGGAAATTTCACAAGCACCGCAATGGAAGTGGACCAACCCGACGTGAAATGCAAATAATTATCAGAGCGACAAAACGTTAGTAGCTAATGCTTCCGACGTAAGCTCCGATTTTATGACTAGGAACCGTTTGTTTGTCGGTCACAACCAGAACCTTACTTTGTCTGGAATACAAGTGTCGATACGCAAGTCGAATAATAATGCTAATATGATTCACCATCTTCCGCGTTCACGCCAGTCCTAGTAGATGCTAGTACACTCTTATAGAAGTAATCGTAATTTGCAAGGATGGAGGGGTTCTGAGAGAAACCACGAATCGTGATACTTAGCTTCCACGTAAGCAAATTCAGTGTTAAGTCGATGAGTGGCGAAATTTGAGTCATATTGTCAGTTTAATTTGGCAGCAAACTGGCGAGATAAATTAATTACGGCTGACCGGAAGCCGTCAGCTGACCACGGCGCACTTATGTACTGCACTTCAGAAATGCATACGGACATCCATGTCGCGCGACTTTGCCCATAGTTGAAGGTGTGCCAAGTTTTACCGCTAGTATTGCCAAAAATGCACTGGCTTTGCAGTGCATATTATATACGCCAAAAGGAACCGAACCGAAAACAATCGGTTCTAATTGTAAAGACCCGTAAATACACTGTCGTCTGGGCCGCATTTTCAAGCAACATGTTAAGGATGTACAAGGACTTGTTCACCGGCAAATTGTATTGAAATAACCGTTCGCATGTCGTTGGTAGAAAGCTGTTCAGGAGGAATAAAAACACGGACCCGGTAAGCTGATCACTGAGCCAGCCTATAAGTCAGAACTGAAATACCGCAGATCGAGGGGAATTCTACGGTGAAATACAAAAGTCTAACACTGTGGCAGGATGTCCAGCACATTTTCGTTTTTGACTTCCGCTTTCTAGGAATCTTGTATGATTTGGTAAACCAAGCTCGGCCCATATTTCACATAACAACATAATCCACGTTCGCAGCGATGCTATCAGTCATATCCCATACAAACGGCAGCCATGAGTATTAACGGTTGGACTTATTACCATGTAGTATTGTAGAACTGCTGCAGCACAAACGCTTGATGAACTTAGTGCAAAGTCCATCTTTATCAAAGATCTTTCTCAGGCAGTCAATAGCGCAGCAAGGAACAGAAAGGTTCAGGTTCAACCCCGGCGAAACAACCAAGAAGCTGCGACATTGCGCCGGCTACGGACGATTACAGTATAACAAGAGCCACATTTACCCAGGCAAACCACGACGGCGAGACACATCTATCACTCACTGCCTTGCGATTGCTGCTGCCAGTTCTGTAATTGCATTAAACTTAGCGTTAGCTGAAAACGACGCCCATTTCGAAGCCGAAGAACGGTAGCAGATCAACGATGAGGTGGTTAGGCGGTCCGATTTTGATTTTGATTTTACTCCTCTTTTGCCTCGGTAAGTCGCAGCTTTCAATCATCTGTTTCACTAATTAACGCTTTGAAAGCTAACACTAAAACGGAACATCTTCAGGCCAGAGAGCAACGGGCAAGCTGTTCAACTTCGATCTGTCTTCTTTGCGTCCGGATGAACTCTGCAAGCCATCTGAAATCTTGCGTCAGCCAGGCCCTTCTAGAGGGGGACCGACGGTTAACTTCTGTCCTGTGGAAAACCATATCAAACTTTTCAGTGCGGATAAACCGGTAAAACAACGCTCTGTTCCCGAATAATAATAGATAAAAAATCCGAATTATAACACTGTTGCAGCGTTAGCATACTGTATTAGTTATGTACTTGCCGCACACAAAGCTCAAAGTTGTTAACAGTTTATCGAGAGAGTATGGAGATGGAAAATTAATAAGGAATTTGACACAAGATAAAAATGTTTTCTCATTTGTTTCCCATTTCATTTCTGTTTACTAACCTAGAGGATCATTTACTGAAATTGTTTTTATGAGAGCTTTACATGCGCGAATCGCAAGTTCCCCGATTTTGTAAAGGTTGATTTATTCCATTATGAAGAACGTGTATTCGTTCTTAGCAACAAACGACTGAAGTTTAGGCGAAGACAAGTTTTTTTTAATTTTAGACTTTTCTGCAAAGGATCGAGCAAATCCGGAGCGCTAGCGCGAACCGAGCGGTGGCTCTGTTTGTCCAGAACGCCAGTGCCCTGATCGATGCCGCCATTCTTGCACCCATCGGCAAGCAGATTGTGGAGTTTACCAACGTCTACAACTCCCTGGGTGACCTCACCTCCCGCTTCCCCGCGATCGGTCTGACCAACTTACTCGATCTCCGCTTCTGGCACTGCGATGGACTACGCATACAAAAGGCTGATTTCAGCGGACTGAAGGATATCCGCGCCATCGAATTCAAAGGCTCTTCACCGGCGTTCGTCGAACAAGGCACATTTACAAACTTGCCCACTCTGCAGACACTGGCTCTGGGCAATGATGTCGGGGATTGGAACAGGGATCGGTTGGCTGTTTACCAGCAACTGAAATGCGATGCGCAGAATGCTTGGTTGTGGGAGTTTTTGAAAGGGAAACCTGGACTTCAGAAAAGCCGTGGGGTTGCAGACATTTTTCAGCTGGGGAACTTTACAAGCACTTTTATGGACGTGGACCAACCCGCGGCGACTTGCAAATGAAGCGAGCAGGCAGTCGGCTTAAATAACTGTTCATGTGTCAGGCTTACTGTATGCTTAGACTTCTGCGTTTGCCGTGCTGAGTAAGGAACGTGCAACGAGCATATCATACGGTCTTGTCAGCATCTGTTTCGTTTCCGTTGTCTTGCTGTTTTCCGCTCGCATCTGTGTCGGTAGCTGACAAAAAATCCGGTATTTCCGCTGCATTTATACTAGTGAACAACGTCGTTATAATTATTACAATGTCATGTTACTGCTTAGCATTCAAGCGAGAAGAGTCGGGTAGTGCAAGAGGCCGGTAGAGTTTGTATTCTTCGTCCATATAGGCTTATATCGTCCGCGCCACCAGTGATTTTGCTGCGCCCGTGCTAGGGACAGTGGCGAGCTGTGGAATCTCGTCAATAATTGGCTTTTTTATATCAGTCTTTACAGTATGTATGTCCGCAATACACTATCAGCAAAATCGAAACAGACGCGCACTGGTAAGTTGTGCATCACTGTTTTTAACTGCCAGTGAAGTGAGGTCAAGGTTAAAACCCGCCTGTGCTGGCTGTCGCGGCAAACGGCATAAACATATTTCCGTTACAATTAATCCAGGGTTTATTTGAAACATTTTGAAGCTTTCATAGTAAGTGCGCAAACAAAACCTAATGACAATGGCATTGAACAGGAATCTAGCTATTTACGGTTGTCGGGTTGTAATTAAATTCGAGGTAGCGCTTGCACTAAAGAGAAAAATCCTACGGAACACATCTAGTCAGCCTTTCAGACTGTGAATTAGTTAAGCTTTATATATTTGATTTCGATTGAGTGCTTGTACTGTTGTTCGTTAAAACAACAGGAATGATATAGAAAACGGTGACGTCTCAGAAAACGCTCAAGAAAGCCCTGCTGGACTCGGTTCTTATCAAGTGAGTGCTTCCATCGGTGCGACAGGTGCTACTTAGCCAAACTTCTGCAGAGCCTGCGAAAAGCAAAAGGTATGACACGTATTTTGATAGTACGGACAATGCGGCAACAAGCCAGAGGGTTGGGCGCACCAAAATTCAGAGAAACAGCGATAAAATTGAAAATTTTCCTCTTTCGGTGCAACGTAAGACAACTGTTCACAAAACGGTATCATTAGGCAGAATCAAAAGACGTGGTACGCACCGGTGCATGCATTCATCCCGTGGCGGTAAATAAAGATAGCAATGTGCTACAGTATGTGAATGTGTTGAAGATAGCTGTAGTTGAAACTGTCGAAGAACACACTGGATGGTACTTAATAGTGCGCTTGAAAATCTGGGAGAGAAGTACTTCGAGAAAATACGACAGATATTTGCTTCATCTTCCATGTGGCTGTTTCGGAGGTTGCATTAAGGGACCACACATCTTTACACAGACCAAAGAAATGAACAGAAACGAAGGTGTAGTAGAATTGGGAATAGGGATTCGCCTCCATGCACAGCCACCACAGGCAATCGGCAAATCCATTGCATTAAGTGCTTGGTTTGTGCCGCGCACTAGTCTCATTATTATAGCGATGTGCCATGAATCGAGCACAGTGTGTGGATTGTGCTTACTGTCTAGGATAAGTATTTCCTGTATTATCAATTGCTACCACAGCAAGTGTGGTACTTCAGGTTATGAATTTGGTGTGACACTGGTATTGGTCGTAAGGGAAACTTTGCACCAGTTGTGTAACGATAAACCAAATTTTGAGAGTGAACCTAAAAACAATCGGTTCTGATTGCGAGCACTCGTCTTGAACTCTCAGAGCCGTAATTTTCAGCAACATGTCCTGAAAATGCAAGAACCTGTTCACCGAAAACTCAGATGTAATTAGATAAACAATCGCATGTCCTTCGTAGAGAGCTGTTAATAATTCGGAAAGAAAACAAAACTAATAAGCACCCGGAAGGCTGAACACCGAGTCAGCCGTTTTCGATTTCAACTTTCACTTACCAGGCATCATTTTATGAGTGGGTAGACCAGGTTCGGCCTATATTTTGCATACCAACATAATTCACGTTGGAGGCGATATTATCGCGTCGCCAGCTTAGCCATACAAACGGCAGCCATATATGTTTGCGGCCGCACTTTTTAGCAGCCTGTCGGCGAACTGGTTCCCGTCCAGCGGGACTCGTGCAACAAAACCGCTTAGCGAACTTATAATTAGTGCAAAGTTCATGTTAATCACAGATCTTTTTCCGGCAATAAACAACGCGGCAAGTAGCAGAAAATGGTTAGGCACATCTGAATCCAGCAAAAAAACAACTGAACTGGAAATTATGCTGGCTTTGGCGAATGTAACGTGAGCCACGTGTACCGTAATAAAACAGCACGACGATGCATATCTATGAACTTACTGCAGCGCGATAGTTTTTGCCAGTCATGTTAGTGCATTAAACGTAGTACTAGCTGTAGACAGCGCCCATTTCAAAGCCGAAGAACGGGTAATAGAATCGACAATGAGGCGGTTAAGCGGTCATCTTTTACTCCTCTTTTGCATCGGTAAGTCGCAAGTTTTATTCAGCTGTGAAACTAAATTGCGTTATCAAAGTGGATGCTTGTATGGATCTATTTTCAGGCCACAGCGCAGCCGGCGAGCTGTTCAACTTTGATCTGTCTTCTTTGCGTCCGGATGAGCTCTGCAAACCAACGAAAATCTTTCGTCGTCTAGGCGAATTTTCCAGCTCCGAGCTGGAGATAGTTACAGTAACCGCTGTCCTGCTGAAAACCATATCAAGCTTTTTAGTGCGGACAAAACGGTAGCATGACGCGGAGAAACTTTTTTCAGAAATAATTAGAAAACCAAAACAATAATCTGAAAGAATTTTAAAATTCCCTCGTACTGACGATACGTACGTACCTACTGTAACTGGTGGTGATCATAGTTTTTGAAGATGCAGAAAACAATTAACTTATTCATTTTGCATTTAGTTTTCACTGATGAGCCCATAACGGACTGCAATATCCACAATAGTACGACTTTCAGACTTTTCTGGAAAGGATCGTGCAAATTCGGAACGCAAGCGCTAACCGCGCGGTGGAGCTGTCTATCCACTACAACGACACCCTGATCGACGCTGCTATTCTTGCACCGATCAGCCAGCAGATTGTCACATTCTCCATGGTTATTATGTTCAAAAGCGATTTGACCTCCCGCTTACCCGCCATCGGTCTGAACAACTTACTCGATCTGCGTTTCTGAAACTGCGAGGGACTTCGGATCCACAAGGCCGATTTCAGCGGACTGAAGAATATCCGCGCCATCGAATTCACGGGGTCTTCGCCGGCGTTCATCGAACAAGGCACGTTTACGGATCTGCCCACACTGCAGAAGCTGGCTCTGGGTAATGCCGTCGGAAATTGAAACATGGATCACTTGGCTGTTTACAAGCAACTGAAATACGATGCGCCGAACGCCTGGCTGTGGGAGTTTATAAAAGGCAAACCCTAGGCTGCAGAAGAGCCGCAGCTTTGGACAAATCTTCAAGCTGGGGAACTTTACAAGCGCTTCTATGGACGTGGACAAGCCCGAGGTGACCTGTGAATGAAAGTGAGTGCTACAGTCCAGGCTTAACTGACTGTTTGTGTGGCAGATGTGGATTCGGGCTTTAGTATATGCAGCACTTGGTAAAAAGGACGTCAGTGTAACAACTTGATAATAATTATTATGGGCTTGTCAGCACTGACTTTGTTTCCGTTGTTCTATTGTATTTCGCTCGCATCAGTGTCAGTAGGTATGAGAAAAACTTCGCTTGCGCTGCATTCATTTCATATACCAACGTCGTTCTAACCGTTCAGTGTCACTGCTTAGCCATCAAGCAAGGAGAGTCTGGTGAAAACAAAGACCGGTAGAGTTTAATTCTTTCTTGCGCGGAAGCTCTTATGTCGTCCACGCCAGAGGCTCCTTAGCTGAGCTCCAGGTGGAGACGGTGGCGACTTGTGTGATCTCATTCATAACTGGCTTGTTACGGTCATTTGCTGTAATAATTATGTTCAATCTGTTACCGACATCAAGACAGTCGCGCACCGGTAGGCTTTGCGCCGAGCTCGAACTGTTGTATCAGTATTTTTAATTGCCAGAACAATGCTGACGGATGACCTCTATCGATCGGGAATCTCCACTATTCTCCCGTATGCGGCGTTCAACATCCTTTATTATGTCTTAGTCGTACCTTAGCTCTAGCCATGTAGGCCCAAGTTCCCATTGTGTCAAATGCAATCGGGCGAACGACGTATCGGTAGTTAAGCTATGCGCATCTGAAGGACAATGGCTTCGAACTGGAAAGATTCCTGAGGCTGCCAGAAGTAAAGGTTTGCGGCGCTCGTAGTGCAACGTTTGTCGGCGCGCAATCACTTTGGTAATGCTGCTAGCTGTGAGAACCCTGGGAAGCGCAATTAGAAAGTTGTACCAGAAAGCAATGGTTGATGCCTACGTTTACTTAGCTCTATCGGGTCCTGGTTAAATTCGAAGTATCGTTTATACCAAAAAAGAGAAAAATTCGATTGCGAAACCAGTAGACAGGTTGTCAACCCTTTGATTAGTTAAACTTTATTTGATTCCAATTTCGTGCCCTTTAAAGCAACAACGAGGACACAGGAAATCTGACGCTCAAAGAACGAGACTCCGTTACTATCGATGGACGTGTGGATCGGCACGATAATTGACACTTAGCCAATCAAACGTTCCGACAAAGTCACCGAATTCCGCGCAAAGTTGAGCATCCACAGCGTCATTCTGGGACTCCAAGTCCACTGTTAGATTCGGTGCCCGTTGTCTACAAGTCTGCTCAATGTTGTTTCCGCTGGGCTGGTTGAATATAGCAACGTACAGCTGTATATCTCTGCAAACATATAGTAACAGTCCAATGTTCCATTATAGCACTTGATCAGATCAGCATGGAAGCGAACGCAATTAATTACCGGCAGACCAGTTTGCGGCCGGTGTCAATGCGAATAAAGCACGCGATCTTTTGAATTTCATGGCTATCTGTTAGCTCCTTCTCGGCTTTCCGGAATTCTATCGGAGGAACCCTAATCGTAAAGTTTTCGGAAACACTGTCCCAAGGTAGTCCACAGCTTTATTTCCTTTGCGTAACTCCGCCACAGCCAGCAGAAAGTCAGGCGTGTTTGGCTCGCGCAGCTCACTCTCTAGTGTCAGTCCCGTCCGCGATGGACACGCCTGAGATACGTCTAGGCTGCGGTCAGTTAGCTCGGCTATAGCAGTTTGGTTGAGGTTACTACGATGAAAACTCAACAAAATTTACGTACTCGATACACCTTTGCACAGTTCCCTGGGTCTGTACAGTTTAAATATAGTATAGAATCTGATAAACTTGAAATATAGTGCGCTAGTAAAACTCCCTCACAAGTGAAAAAATAAATAAAAAGTGGAACAACAACCGATAAAAACCAGCTCGCTCTTACGTGCAAAGTTCATCCATAGCTTCTCGTAGATTTGTTTGACTAGCAGTTCCATTTAGTTGTGCCGATTTCTTTAAACGAATACCGAATACTTCCGCACTTGGAAAAGCAGACGAGAGTCTTAGAATGTGGGTCGCTGCTGTGCCCAGTTCAAATCTCTCCATAGCTGACGCACACTCAGCATCTCGAGTGAGACGGGTTTCCAGGGTTCGACCGCTAGTGCTTAACAGAAGGAGAATCCATACTTTCCGTTGGAACTGAAGGTTTTTGTTGCAACTGAATTCTAAGACTGATGCCAGCGGATAAGCAGTTTCTCGTGCCACCCGTCTCACAAGGTGGTTGACAGCGGCCGGTAGATAGCTGTAGGCATTCAACCGAGCAGAACCGGGTTGTAAGAAAGGCCGCAAGAGTAAGGTTCTTTCGTCTACAGTAGCTCTAGTTAGTGTCTTCCACACCAGAAATTATTTTGTTGCGCTCGAGTGTGCGACACCTGCGAGTTGTGGGATCTTGTTACGAAATGCTTTGATACGGCCAGTTTCTGCATTACGTGCTAAATGTCAGCGATTTTAAGCCATTCGGGTACCTCCAGGCTTTGCACCGCGCTACCGTATTGGTTGTAATTGTCAGCAAACTGAGCGAGGTCTGGGTCAGGAATTCCGCTTGTGCGTACAACAGCGGCAAGATGCTTAAACCCACTTCTGCACTGCTAAGACTGCACAAGTAATGCGACATTTTAAGCAGGCGTTAGAACTTCCATAACAAATGCGCAAATAAATGCTGACGGCACTAAACTGGGTGCATTCTTGACTCTCCAGAATTAAACGCTACCAGTGCTGCTTAGTAAACCGTTTGCAAGAGCACAATGGCTTCAGTCATAACTTTTATGACAAGCCAAAGAATTACCTTCTAGAAAATGTACCAGAAAGTATTGAATGATGCTTAACTGTGTGAAGTGTCGCGGGGACTGCTGTAGTTACACTTGTCCGCTTCTGTCTTAATTCGAGGCGCCGTTTAAATAATAAATAAATGGTAGTTTATTGTCCTATTCAACGGGGCAAGGCCCCCTCGACGCAACAGACAGCGGATGCAATGCTAGATTATGAACGTTCAGAGATCGTGAGCATGAACACACTGCTAAAAAAACAAGAACAAAAAAAAACAAGTTTGTAAGTTTAGAGACAATACTAAGGCAAAGACAGGTTCTTCTTAGTCCAAGACAGATCAGTCCAACCAATTTCGTCCAGGGCATCACGAAAAGCTGGCAAGGACCGATAGGCCGTTGTCGGCAGGTCCAGTTCATTCCAAAGCTCGGTCAGCTTTTCCACTATTGATCCGTGACCACAGGGAACGGGTGTCCCGCAGGCCGTGCTGGGCGCCGGTATTATTGGGCATGGATGTCGCAGCAGTCTTTCGGATGATCGGGTATGACCTGTAACACATGAGCGGCAGAAACGGAACTTTCGTAAGGTGAAACGACAAGTTCACCAAGAGGAATTAGGCCGAAACGTAATTTAAACAAAAGGGTCAATGATTTTTTCACCCGTCGTATCTGGATACAGTCCCACTCTAATTCGCTTAATCGTTCGTGATAGTTTGTTATCGAATTACCGAGCCGAATGGTTTTATTGAATTTCCGGAGACATTTTTCCAGCTTTTCGCGAGATAACTTTGACACGGGTTCAACAACTGGAGAGCAATAGTCAAAAATCGGTAAAACCCGAGACTGATACAACTGTAAACGGGCACCAGAGTCAACTTTACGAAAAACAGTATTTATGTAATTCATCCTTTTATTACATTTTGGTATTAACGCTTCCGTATGCATTATCCGGTTTAATCCACGATCAACAATCGCTCCTAGATATTTTACACTGTCATTGCGGGGTATTTCTGCTCCAGACAGGTAGTACTTACTAGCGTTTATTCGGCTTAAGCCCGGTTGAACAGTATTTCAAAATAAACTATAATAGTACTTACTCGTACTCTGAATAGTGCGCTTTCTCGAGAAACATAAATGAACAGTTTTTAGAACATTGAAAGATAGCTGGTGACCCAAAGACTCAGATTGTCCAGGTCGTTCTGTAAAAATTTGGAACTTTCCGAATCGGTCAAGGGCCGAAAAACAACAATATCATCGGCAAAAACAAGAACATAACTTCCATTTGTCATATATACTGGTATATCGTTAAAAAGGCAAATGAACAAAAGTGGACCAAGCACTGAACCTTGTGGGACACCACTGGTAACAGGCAACTCATCTGATATGATACCGTCAACATTAACACACTAGGTGCGATCTTTCAGATAATCAAATACTAACTGCAGGAGCTGATTTGGTACATTCATTTTTGCCAAAGCAGCGATTATACTATCGTGACTACATCTGTCAAATGCTTTCGAACAGTCAAGAAATACTGCGTCCACTTCGTAGCCACTAGCAAGGAAATCGCTAATAATTTTCACAAATAAAAACAGTTGTAGTTCCGTTGATCGCTAGTTGCGGTAGCCAAATTGGTGATCAGAAAGCGTTTTATTTTTCGAAAAACATTCGTAAAAAAGTTCAACCAAGCAACGTTCATAGATTTTCGAATCTGGCTTGAGCACAGCGATGGGCCTGAGATTAGCTGCAACAGTTTGATTACACGACGCCTTCGGGATGGGGGTAATTACTGATTTTTTCCAGGCCGCTGGAAAAATTTTTACGTTCATAGAAGCAGCAAAAATGAGCTTCAACGGAGTAACGATCGAGAATCCAGACATTTTTAGCAGCTTATTGGTAATTTCAGACGTGCCACTCGACGTTTTAACACTTAAGCAAGCTAGCTGCTTCAGGATAAGAGAATCAGAGATTTCACACTCTTCATCGTTACGGCTCATGATATCGGTACCGGATATGTGGCAGTGCGTTACGCATAATGTTAACGAGTTGTAATACTGCTGATTTAGCGCGAAAGCTTTATCAATGTTTGTACCAAAGAGAAAAACGCGGTTACGCCTCTGGTTAGATTTTTGCTTGCCTAATTAGTTAAATTTTATCTGATCTCGTCTGCGCGCCTCTGCTGATGTTTGTTAAAACAACAAGAAAAACAGAGAAATCTAGCGTTCGAACAACAAGGTTTAACCATGCTTTACTCCTTTCCTATCAATTCGCGTTGCCATTCGCGCGGAAATTGACGCGTATCCAGTCATATGTTTCCACCAAGTCGCCGAAATCCGCGCAACGTAGAGCCTCCATAGCGTCCTTTTGGAATTCCAGTGTTAGATTCAGTGCATGTTCTCCACAAGTCTCAGCAATGTTGTTTCCGCTCGGCTGGTTCACTATGGGCACGTACAGCTGTACGTACCTGCAAACAACTGATTGTAGTGCAATGTACGACTGTAAGCACCTGATCAGATATGGCATGAACGTGATCTCTTACCGGCAGGCGAGTTTGCGACCATACTGAATGGAAACAAAGCAAATTTCCGTGCCACCGCGAATTTCCTCGCTATTCCAGAGTTCTTCCACTACTTGCTGCGGAGGTCTAGCAGCAGATGGCTGGCTACTGAACTTGGCCGTCACTTTGGCGATGCACTGTCCCAAGATGTCCAGGTAGTCCACTGCTTTATTACTTCTGCAGAACTCCGCCACAGCCAACAAAAAGTCTGGTGTGAAGGTCTCGCGGAACGGAGAGTGCTGCGCTGGGCACGCCTGGGGAGGGTTTGGGCAGCGAGCAATAACTTCCACTAGAGCTTGTCCAGTTTGATTCAGGTTGCTGCAACGAAACGGTTGCAACGTGGTTGGATTCGGGTACTAATAGTGCATGGTACTACCAGTGATACTGGTACTGGTTCTGGTAATGGCAATGGTACTGGTAATGGTACTGGTAATGGTACTGGTAATGGTACTGGTAATGGTACTGGTAATGGTACTGGTAATGGTACTGGTAATGGTACTGGTAATGGTACTGGTAATGG
>JAQGAU010002169.1:0-16365 GCA_034698045.1 Paramacrobiotus richtersi
TGCGCAGGTGTAGAGAAACATTGGGAATTCAAAACCCACCAAAACCACTGTCTACATCACGGCTTTTGGCCTTAAGAATTTCCTAATTTCGTACATTTCACCATCTTGACATTTGACGGTACGCTTAGTTTTACTGAATTTCGACTGCTACAGGGTAGAAAAAATAACCGTGCTCCTCCAGGAAACCAAAACGATGACGCTTCTTGTTTTCGGCTAGCCGCGTAACACTTCCGGCCGCTCGGGGCTACTGCACACTGCTCTAGTCAATCCCCCGTACGAGTGTGGCTCTGCTGTTCGATGAATTCTCTAAAGTGCCTTGTATTCAGAAGTGTCCACCGGTATACTGATCGCGTGTTGTTTTCTAGGACACATCCGACCAGCGACTGCAGCGACCGTGGGCACTGTGTATGTGGCAGGTGCCGGTGTTTCTCCCGCGCGGTACGTACAGTACTGCTCCGTTGATCATTGTTCAGACGCTGATAACCCGGATTAATACATGATTAACAGGATGAAATTCAGCGTGTCTACGGAAAAAACTGTGAATGCGACAACTTTAGCTGTCCCAACTTGAATGGACTACCGTGCGGTGGTGAGTACGTAGCGAGTGAACCATTCAGTATAACAATTTTCAACGTACATACAGATGAAGTTAAAGGTGGGTGGGAAGTTGCGAAAGTGTATTAATATGCCCAGTCGAATGATCTTCGAATTCATGTTTGTGGTATTACACGTTACATCCTTACAGGTCCGGAGAATGGAGAATGCGAATGTGGCCTTTGCCTGTGCCAACCGGGCTGGTCGGGTGTAAACTGTGGATGCCGCCTGGACAGCAGTGCCTGCATCTCCAAGAACGGGGTCAGTCAGCCCTACAAACAAAACATTATAGGAATATCAAGTGGTGTATGCAGTATACGAAAAGTTGATTAAACAGACCGAAAAGTGATTTGGCACTGATAAATAGCACAAAAGCTACAGCAGCTTTGCAGTATGCAGATCCTTATTAACTTCGGCCAACAGGTTGGGCCGTACATGAGCCCAGTCGTATGTTTGCGCCAGATTCACCTTGGCGGCTGGTAATGGGGCGGGTTGTATTATATGGTTGCAGTTGGAGTGCAACGGCCACGGCACGTGCGTGTGCGGCCAGTGCATCTGCGACGTGGACCCGGTGACCAACACGCAGTTCTTGGCTAACCGTACCTGTGTCTCTCAGAATGGGGTAAGTCCTACTAAACATTCAGATAATATCAAGCGATAAAAAAAATCGATTAATATAAAAAAAATCGATTAATGTGAAAAAATCGATTGATAAGATAACAACGTTATTTAGAGTTGATCAAGTGTATTAAGCGATTGCCTTTCATGTATCGATAGACAAGCGCCACCCCTTGAAACTCCTACGTTTTTCCGGAAAAACCGATTTTATTTTGCATCGCCCGCTCTATCTGATACTTTACCTAATACATATTCCATGTTTTATTTCGTTTCTGTTTTATTCGGCAATATCCCAGAAATGATGTTGACATAACAAAAATTCCACAAATCAAATAAAACATTTGTCACAACTAGCACGCGAAGGAACAATAGCCAAAATCAAGCTCACGTTACCGCGCATAATTTCCATGCACTAACACTGAAACAAACAACAAGTAGATCTGCTTTCTCCCGTCCTTAAAAGCAACATTTTCCCAATTTCCTTATACAAAACAACTGCAAACTCGCACCACACTCAAAACGACTCGCAAGCTAGCGGAACAAACACACATCGATGTTTTCTTATACGATCATTAGTCGCCTGTACTGTCAACGGCACTGTCGTTTTCGGAACATTCTGATATAACATATGCTATAATGGTGATTGCCGGTGCGTACTTCTCTGCTTTGCGTCTATAGCTGTCAGTTTACTCTATTACATCTATAATTCATCCTGAAGTTTAACTGCGTTACACGTTAAACATCAAAAACACGTCCTGAAGTTTCCGCTTTTACTACAAACTATAAACGCATTTTCTCTTTCGCACGTATTGCCAAATTATCATTATTCCTCCAACGTGTGATTGATATGGCCGTTCCTCTCGTTTCCCGGCCGCCGAAACAGCAATGTTCCGATTTTGGCGCCGTGATGTATTTCTCCATTAGGTGTAGCTACGTACATATCCTAAAAGCACAATACTTCATGGTTTGATTGGAATTGTTGCTTTAGAAATTACAAGCCAGAGCGACGCTTCGGGTCTTGGTGTCATAATGGGCTCCATTTTTTCTCTGTTCCGTTCTTTTGATCGTAGAATTTTAGAGCTTGGTTTTCAGTTTTCCATAGTTCCGTTGTTTCGGCCTCAGTGGTATCTTGGTTTGGTTATACGTGGTAAAATCGCGAAATGGTTATTCTAACCTCTGACGTCGACGGTGCATTCATAGCGCTGTACGCTGCGCGGTATTTATACTACAAGTGCACTACCATAGTCTGGACACGTTTATATAATTATAGTGTATATCTGTTTTGATTTGATACACCTTTTGGTTAGCTGTCGCATTTTAATTTTGATTTGCATTTTTACCTTTTCAAACCACTAAGTGTTTAGTTTGCTTCCAACTTTCGGCTTTTGACATTACCTGTACTAGCTTTCCTTCGGATCTCTAGTTTGATATTATTAAGGTACACGTACCTTCATCCTAGCTATATACGTATATCTTTTACTTGTGGTTCTAGCTTAAATTTTATCTTTAAAGATTCATCTGGTTATACACCGAAGCGAAGGATTCAGGAAACAAAGTTAAGTTTGCTTATAGATATAATTCATAAAAACCACCGTTCTTCGATTAACTTTTTGAGTTTTTGTTGTGTTTAATGTCGTGACCGACCGACTGACAGATACACAACACGAAACCCATTTTGGCTGAGTATAGCGACAAAGAGGATATGGCATTGTAATACTGTAAACCAAGAAAAAACGCTAAGCGGTACTATAAGTTAGTAGCGCAGTGTCCGCAAGATAACACCCGATTCCGAAAGCGAACGATGTGAACGATATCTTCCATAACATCAACCTTGTGACCTTATGGCTATCGTGCACAAATACCGATGTTACTGTCTAACCGTGTGCAGCTAGTATAGCGTCATGGTCTAACACATCTGCTTCCTTCTTCTACAAACAGCTTTCACATTAAGTCCAGATCCTCTGGCAACAATAGTCATACATAAATTCGATAGCACCTTCGTGTGTCGACCTTCAGTTGCCAGAACATCCCCATTCCGCCATGCAGGTATTAGGATACGTCATGACTGTCGTCTAGGTATGTGCGGGACGATTCTGTTTGGCTCACATCGACAATGACCGCGAACTGCACCAGACCCGGATCCTTAAAGCGACTGGTGAACGATAGCCTACCCCATCCTCCAAAAACAACTAACATCAGACATCAAATGAAACACGGGCCTCCTAAGCATGGGAATACTATGTATGTCGAAGTTTTAAACTGGACTGCAATAAGTGCAATTAAAGCGCATCTGCGCGATGTGCCACAGTGCCACACTCTGAAACCTTGTGCGCAGTGTCAGGCTTTCGGGACCGGCGATCTGGAAGATGGATCGCTGTGTGTAACCAAATGCACGCTCTTCAGTGCCAAGTTTGTTGATCAACTGACAAGTAAGCTTACTGGTGATTGGACTGCATCAACAACCAATTTGCGAAGCATTTTATGGAATATGGTGTCCTGTTGTTATTGCCAGCGAACAAGAAAGTGAAGGTCCAAGCCGACAAGTTTCCTTCATTCGCTTATGTTTCAACGGAACATTGACAAAAATCAAGAGATTCAAATAATACGGTAAACTTGGATAATAAATCATATTTTATTTAGTGCGTTGTAATTTCTACTTAAATATTTCCAGTGTAGTTTAAGTACAATTCCATAAAATTTTTACATGAACTATACGCTGGGGTTCATACGTGCCAAAAAATACCATAGGCTAGCTGTGAAAAGTATTTTTATGGCATTTCAGGGACACGGACGTACTGGATTAACTGTATTGTTATTTAAGTGGTAAATTTGTAATTGTCTTATGTTGAAGTTTGGACGATTTGGGGACCAGTTTGAAATGGGTGTGCCCAATGAGTAATTCGGTTGCTTTTCGTTGAGCGTTAACATTTTTGGATCCTTTCTGTGCAGCGCTTGGTGACTGTGATTTCTTTGTTGTTTTTTGCATTCAAGTCTTGACGAAAACTGACAGCTTTTCCGTTGTGTATGCTCCATCTACCTACTGCCTCATTCATTGTTTCAGACTAGAATTCATGGTCAGCTGATTCCCCCATAGTTTTGCAAGAAGTAGCCGACAGTAGCTGTTGTTCAACTTACTTCTGTAATTTTGATACTTGGCAGTTTAAAAACGAAATGGGACACAAACCTAGACTAAACGGAATCTGTTGGGTCAAACCTTCTTTCCGTAGGCTAATTTTCTTCAGAAAAGTTAGGAAATGATAAACGAACGTAAACATTTATAAATAATACAGAAGCAGTTATACGTGCTGAATAGCCTGAATCCATGTTTGTATAGTTTCAGACACGGTATGCACTCGTATTATGGTAGTTTATTACAGGTTCGAAGCATGGATTATGCGATTGTGGCGTCTGCCTGTGCCGACGGCCCTGGACGGGGGAGAATTGCGGATTCCATTTAGATATATAACATGACTCCGAGAACGGGGCTAGTCTTACTAAACACTTGGACAATACCGAGGAAAAAAATAATATAGAAAAAATACCCGGTGGAAAGAACAAAGCGGGATAATATGAAAAGCGATTGAGCAAGTAATCAAACAGTTGCCTTTCGTGTATCGATATGCAAGTGAAATCCTTATGAAACCAAATGAATTCCTGTTGTCTTGCAACTATCCTCTTGTCACTTTCGATGTGTTCTCATTTGCTTATGATCGTCACTCGACCATTATTGTCAGCTCGAAATATTTTCATATTTGGATTTTTCCTATTCTGCTTGTGTTGTACTGTATCTGAAATTTCCGCTCCTACTAAAAAATAATTACTAAAGCATTCTCTCTTTCGCCACATTCGCCAAATTATCATTATTTCCCCAAAGTTCGAATAAACAGTGTTCTGATGTGGCGCCATAATCGTGTCCGTCTTTATATGTACAGAATACGCATATGTATATAGCTAAATATCCTCGATTCTCGAAGAACATTGAATTGGCTTGCGCAACACCCAAGCTGGAATGATGCAGTTGTTACGCACAGTACATACGTAGGTACATGTACATGTATGTGATATGATTCATCTGACCTTCATTTTACAGGTTGTCTGAGGACCGAAATACCAGATTTATAACAAAGTTCATGATCAGGTCATGCAACGGCTGCGTACAGTTCATTATATGTTTAGTGCGAAACAGGAACGGGACGCCTCCAATTCCATAGAATTTGTTGAACTTGTGGCAAACACAGCACCGAAGAAGTCAAAGTAAAAGTATCCATTCCGGAATCAGATGCTACGAGTGATGCCTCTCCATAAATTGACCTTTAAACTTTCTCTTGGCCTTCTTGTTCCCATTTGTAGCCGCCTTGGGTGGCGGCAGCTGTGCCGCACTCCGTCCATCCACCGCGCCGGACGCCGCTATCACATTCTGATTATCCAACAGTACCACCTCCGCTCCCTGGTACAACCGGCTATTGGAGTAATCCACAAAATTCTTCGCTTGACTACAGTCCACGTTGAACCACCAATCGCATACCAGCGTGATTTGATTGAACAACTGCAAAACCCGCCATTAAACCAACATTGAATAATTAAGCTTTCTGATTGGCTGGCTTACGGTCATGTTCGGGCACAGGTAGCTTGTCAGATTCCCGCTAATGTCGCAGCGATGGAACACTTGACATCTGGCATCCACGTCCGCGTAGAAACCGGGCTGATGGAAACTGAGGCAGTCGACGTTGGTCGTGGGGATTTCAGATAAGGCCGGGTAGTCTTCATTGGGTGTGGCGCTGCGGAAGAGGTCCTGGAGGGCGGATGTGGTTAAGGCGCGGTTTGTGCCTTTCATTTGGTCCAAGGCGTCCCAGACTTTGGGCGACTGGTCCGTAGCTCGTTTTACCTGTCATTTTCATAACGTCATAGCAACCAAACAAAAACACCGGTTCTGGCACCACAGTAGCTCTGACAGATCCTCGGCAAAAGATTTAAACATATCAGGTACGTCATAAGAAAATACAAGTAATTTGCCAATAATACAAGATTACAGTTGACTAACATACCGAATCAAGCTGGAAAAACACGCACCGCGAAAACTTGTATTACTCGGGGATCGATAAAAGATCCATGATTGTGGATTTTAGCAAAACACAGATTAGCATATCACAGCTGCTTAAAGTTTAAGAAGTGGCATAGTATAAATAGTCTGTCTCTTACCAGTAACGAGGCTTCACAAAGGTGTCCAATTACGGCACATGCGATACCAATAAACACTAACATTTTCGCCGGTCTTACAGTCCTCGATTCAAACGAAGTATGTTACCGATTTATTGATACATCCGAGAACAATTTCCAGCACTGATTACACGACATGCTTCGCATATGAGTTTTATATTACTTGACGGCCCGCTCCGCCCCGTGAACAAAGCCAAATGACGGCTAACGGAATCATATGCAGCAATAAAACCGGGTGATAATTCAATCTCGCCGTCCGAGTTGCTGACCATGCGGTTATTATCGATCATAAAGCCACGGTGGTTTAATTAACACGTTTGGATGTGACACATATGACAAATGTACGTATATCATCAATTCATATGGACGAGAGACAGCCGCTGCAAATTAAGGTAAACCGACACTTTGAATTGTCTGGTTGCTTTCGCTTTCTATCAAAGCATGCGTGGTGCGATGTAAAGGCGGAAATGGCGGTGGAAATGTGTTTCTTGGTCCCGTTTGACAGTATCACGTTTCATTATACGGTATTTGCGAACAATGAAATTTCCATCGATCAATGTTCTTTTATACATGCATAACGGCATAACCGTGTCCGAAACTGACATTGTGAAGTTTGCTGTCATGTAATCTCCAGGAATCAGTTGTTTCATCGTAGAACTCTATGGTATCCGTAACGGACAATCCATCATTGTCCGTTTGACCACCCAAGACGTATATTTTGTCGTGCAGAAAGGCGATTCCCGGTAACCACCGTGGTGTTGTCATTTCGCCTTAATAAAACATTTACAAAAATATACGATATACAAAACATTTTCAATAAAGTAACATAGACATATATGCAATAGTTCATAATCAAAATTTCGTAGGTTTACATTTTGGCATCCACTGATTCATCCTAGGATCAAAAGCCTCGACGCATGATGTTACAATTCCAGCGTCCGTTTCTCCGCCTGAAACCACACAAATAAGGTAACATACAGTATATCGTGATCAAGATTACGAATGTTTCCGACAATCTGCTCGTAAGTCTGTGCATCTTTTACTCACAGCCCTGTAACCAGTGAAATGCACCGAACCTGCTGTGTTTTCATCGTTTCTGACTTTATAAACGTTTTTCTTCAGTTTTAGCGCAAAATTAACATTGGTGCAATTTCCTGCGTTAACTGCTACATGTAAACACTGATCGCAGAGAGACCAAAATCAATAGCTAGTGAAGGCGTGTGCAACATGGAATCTGCATTAAAAAGATGTTTTCTCAAACTCTTACACCCTTTTATCTAAGATACCGTTTGGAAACCGGCGAATTAAGCAGTAGGCGACGTTGACACGGAAGCTTACCACAAACGTAAATCAGTCCCCCCGGTGCGACGTAGGCAACGCATCCCCTGCGGGACGTTACCATCGGTGGTAGCTCACTCCAATAGTCGCTTCTCGGATCGTAGCAAAACGTTAAACCCGTAGCGCCCCTGTACGGTGATTCTCCACCAAATGTATACAGCCGACCTCCGTGTGTTACAGTCCCGCAACTGTCCAACGGTACGGGCAAATCGGCGACAAAACACCAACGATCCACATTCGGAGCGTAACATTCCACGGTCCTTTCCCATGGTTTCGTAACTGAACAACCACCCACGGCATAAATGCAGTCATTTAAGAACACCGCACCCGGGCATCCGCGGGGATTCTGCAAATCTGCGGTTTGTTGCCATTCCTTGCGTAACGCATCGTGTCGGTATGTGGACTGCATATCGCCGTAATTGCCGTTGCGGCCGCCAATCACAAAGAGTTGGTTGTTGTCAGTGACTGCCACGCCGCATCGGCTTAATGGCTCGGGTAGATCATGCAGGCTGCACCATGCTGAAGACAACGGGTTAAAACATTGTACGGTCGCGGTTTTCTCCCAGATGCGAGGACCGTAGCCATCGCCTCCAACTCGAACGATAACATTTGGGAAGTGGGAAGAGAGGAGCGCGTCGCACTGCACTGGGTCGTCGCTGACGAAAGCTGTAATCGCCATGATGAAGTTAGACTGAATCGTCGTTCGTGGTACGCAAAAACTAGCAGCGGTTCCCCGCTAAAGCTTGTAGATACATGGACTACATATGTCTACTCTGGTATACAGCATTTCAGTTGATTCCATTATCGCAAGTCTTGTACCGGTTTTTCTTATCTTCTCTGGTATACGTAGGAGATAAGGCGCGGGAATATGTACTAATTATGTAGCCAGGAATGGAAGCAGTTTCGTGGACGCAAAGATCATCACAGCGGTGACGGCGCGGTAGACATATATCTCAAAAACTTTGTACTTCCGATTCAACTTATTCAGGGCCATTTCTTTTGTAATCGATCGCGCTTATTGTTAGTAATCTTAAAAGGATGTACAGCACCTCTGCGGCTATTGTGATCGGTGTGATTTGTTTAGTACATTTCGAAACTTTCGGTTCAAACGAATGCCGTATTGCAGCCCGTACACGTGCAGTAGCATCTTTGAAATACCACATCGATCGTGGTATACGAAAAGATATACAGATATCGTGATACATAGACTTTTTTATTATTGGATTAACAAATCACCGTTTGCGCATGCGGAACAAAAGCAGTTGCATGTTAGACCGATCAGGAAACTACAGTCATTAACTTGACCGACAAGTCAGTAACTTCCTAGTTTACTTTGCGGTTAGAGGCGCATTACTAAATCAAGTAATTATCTCACAAAGCACAGCAGGGACGCGTGTTTCTGAAATGAGGTGGCAAGGCATGTGAACCGATAAGCTGTGTTGTATGAATTCGTAAATTATGAGTCGTGATGCACAAACAAGAACATGTAGTAACCTTGTCTTTTGTGGCCGTGGTTGGTGATTGATGTAAGTATGACAATTTTACTTGAGCAAAATAATTTCTTTATTCGAAGTCTAAAGTGAATCTCATTCATTGTCGTTATGGTTCCTCCGATATAGTTATGATGTCTAATGTCGTCCATTACGCAAGCACAAGGAACCGATGTCTTAATTACAACAATTGAATTCTTGGCCAAGATCATGGCTCATTAAATGCTGATTAACTAAAGCATGATTGCTAATTCACTCGGTGATTGTTTTGTACAGGTTCAGCACTTACTAGAGCATATAAAGGACCTGCAAATTCAAGCAGCTGCACATCCGTTGTTTTGTACGAGGTGTCAACGGCGATTTCTACCTGACTGCAATTGTCGTGTAAAACCTGTATCCTAAAGAAAAAATGACTTCTCTGAGGAAATATTCCTTAACTAGCTTTTGCGCTATTCTTTTAGCGGGCTTATCACAAGCGCAGCAATCTCCCCCATCCAGCCCACAGAAACCTATTCCTGGACAGTCCACAAACCCTGCTTCCGGTGCACCCGTGGCTTCCGACGTTGTCGGTCCATATTATCCTTATGGATGTTCTTATGGATATCCTTATGGAAATAGTTATGGTGATCTGCCGAACGCTCAAGCCTGTTCGAACAGTAACGGAAATCAGCCGAACGGCCATCTTCAGTTACACAACAGTGCTAACATGAATTATGACAACAACACCGGAACGTTCTTGGCTTCCTCCAATACCGGCAATGCGGCTTCAGGTAGTGGTCAGTGTTTGGTGGTTAATAAAGAGAACGTCATACGTTACACTTTCTCACTTTATCAGACAGTTTCTGCACATTACACTTTATACAAGCTGAATTTGAACAAAAGTTTTTTCTAAATTATAGATAAAGTTAATAAGATATTACGTCAAAGAGTTTCCAGTGAACAAAATGGTATTGATTTTGTATGTTTAATTAACCACGAATGCTGTTTGGAGCGCGCCTGAAAAACAGGGGGGGGGGGGGGGAATTTAACATCGGCCGGTTCTAATTTTTCGAAAAACTCAACAAAACTTGTTGGCACAACGTGAAGAGACACTGTATACAGTATGCGGAATGCAGTAATAAAAGGCGGCAAACTGAAGAGTTCCACGTTGCTTAATAAATTCCGCGGATGCTGCAGCGAAAGAATTTCAATAAATAACCTTGTTAAGTGCACATGCCCGAATTACGCATGATTTAATAAAATCCCGCCATCTGACTTGAAAACGTATGTTATTATTGCTTTCGGATTCGGTATTTTATATCTGGTTCCTCTGCGCTGTCCATGTTTTTTGCTTTTCTTTTCTGCACTTTTTTCTGCTCATTTTTATTGTTTTATTAATCTTGGGTTTCACTACATTTCTACGTTTACTGTTGGTTATATTCCGTGCATTTAAGCGATATGTATGCAGCTCGCCTGACGTATTTACTATCAACAGGGTCAGGTGCATCCATCTCGTCCTACACCAGCGCCAACGCCTACTCACCGGTCAACCCCGCCCCAATCAGCGAAGTGCAGATTTCCGGAAGCGCGAACAGCGACGGTCAAGGAGCCACGGGGAACCTCAACAATCTCGACCAGAGCAACTCCGCTAACACGCCCGGCGGTAGTGCCACTCACCTCAGCGATTCACAGATTAACGGGACCGGAACGGGCATGAACCTGAACTCTAACGCCCAAGCCAATGGCCAAGCCTACAACTACATGACCAGCACAAATGCTCCCAAGGGGGCTGCACGCAACGACAAGAAGATATTCTTTGAACCGAGTCCGAATGTCCGTGCTCGCGATTCTGCGCATCGAAAAGCGGCAGCAGCAGAAAAACACAGTGCGGCCAGCCTTAAAAGTTCCTTAACTCGACGCCGGACTGCCGGGCAGTCAGTCAGTCAAAGTCAAAAGACTTCTTTGAACACTAACCAAAATCGCCGCGTGCAGCGTCAGTAAGGATCTTTTATGGCGATATATAAGCGCACCATTGTATGCTGCAGTTTGTTTTTCCTGTTTTAAAGTATAAACAGCGTACTGTTACGTGACACAAAGATTAAAGCTTTATTATAACAAACTCCGTTAACGAACAGTCGGCTTCCTTGAAGCAAAGTTACTGTTCGATATCACGCATTCAGTAATACAATTATTGTACCATTTCCGTGCATCGTTTATGTACATTACACAGTAATTCGGTTTTACAGGGTGGCAGAAAGATCCAACCCTACCCTTGGAAACAGACAATGTTTAAGCTTTTTTCAAAAATTGATACGAATACTTTACATTCAGGCGCACGAAAACTGGCTGTACTCACAATTAGTAATCTCATAATTGCTACGTACGGGGAGATATTCTACGAAACAGGCAGACTAATGACAATTTATTTGGGTACTTTCGTTTGCGAATTACCGGCTGCTGTTATTATGTTTCTGGTAAACTGTTAACGTTAAAAAAATGTGTTGCGTTCGTGACGCTCTGGATCAAAACACCGCCGAATGATGGCAAAGGCTGGATGAGTTTATAACTCTTTAGAAATTGAGAAATGTTTTCACTAGAAAAAAGGCATAAGGGAAATTAGCGTCCCACCGTTTGTTTTACATAACGTTTGTTTTACACTAGTCGTTGCGGGACACGTCGTATCGATATGACAACTGCATATCACTACCGGGACTGCCGCTGCGGCCGCCAGTCGCAGACAAATGATATCGTCGACAGTGGCCACGACGCCGCATCTTCTTAGGGTTCGGGTAGATCCAAGAGGATATTCGTGAATGTATCACAGTTATTTTGTTTTCTCTAAGATGGAGCGTAGTCATAATTTCCGGATGCGGCCGACTACTAACTGCGGAAGCTGTCTTGGGCCTTATGATTCACGATTGCCGCTAACTTCGCGTATACATCCACATAAACGTTATTGCACGTATTCATGGATAGATTGTTTAATATATGCGTTACGCAAGCACAAGGAAACGACGTCGTAATTAGAACAACTGCATTCTTGGCCAAAACTCCTAGCTCATTAAACACTGATCAGCTGCAGCATGGCTGCTAATCTGCTAGGTGATTGTTTTACACGGTTCCATCTAATGCTAGAGCATATAAACGGGCCGGAAAATTTGAGCACGTGCTGTTGTTTTGTACGAGGTGTCAAGGACAATCTCAACGTTAGTACTGCGTTGATAGAAGCTGTATCCACAACTTCAAATGGCTTTTCTGAGAAAATCTTCCGTAACTACCGTTTACTCGATCTTTTTAGTGGGCTTATTACAAGCACAACAAGCTCCTCCATCAAGCTCTGCAAATCCTGCCTCCGGGGCAGATGAGATACCTGCCATAATTGTCGGATGTTCCTCTTATGGAAATAACTATGGTGATCTGCCAAACGCACAAGCCTGTTCCAACAGTAAAGGAAACCAGCCGAACGGCAATCTGCAGTTGCACAACAGTGCAAACATGAATTATGGCAACAGCACCGGAACGTTCTTGGCTTCCTCGAATACCGGAAATACGGCTTCAGGTAGAGCTCAGAGTTTCTTCGTTAAATGATATACGTTGCATCTTTCTGGTCTGCGTCTGCATTATGGGGCTGACAATACATAAACTGAACTTGGAATTTTCGACCAAAATTAATCAAATTTTGGTACTATATCTTAAAGTGTTGTTGAGTGAACGAAATGGTAAAGTATGGAATGATGTGTGTTCCGCTGTGCGCACTGAATAACAAGCAGTTCAGAGCGCCCATGAATAACGGCTGAGGTTTAGTAACGAGTCTCTAATTATGTAACTATATCATTTTCATAAAATCTAAAGAATGCAGTTATATACAGTGCAAAATCAAAAGTTTAACGTTGCTTAGTAAATTCCACGTGTAAGTGTTGTAACGAAAGTTTCATTAAATAGCAGTGCTATGTGCATATATGCCTTTAAGACTCCGGTTGGAAGTCCAGATGACTTTATAAAATCTTGCGCTATCTAGGAGGTTAGCTACGAGCAGTATTGAACTCGCGAATAGTATCTTTTATGCGTTTACTGTATGCTTTCCATGTTTTTTGACTGTCCTTTTCTTTCTATGCGTTTTTCTGTTCCATTTAATATTATTATGTTTTGTTGTTTTCTACCTTATTTATTCAAGAAAATAATATTTTCATTTATTATGCTTGTTATACTAACTTCTACTCTATGTGTTCGAAAAAAATCGTGAACGCAGTTCACATCACGCAGTGACTATCAACAGGGTCCGGTGCATCCATCTCATCCTACACCAGTGCCAACGCCTATTCACCGGTCAATCCCGCCCCAATCAGCGAAGTTCAAGTTTCCGGGGGCGCTAACAGCGATGGTCAAGCGGCCACGGGGAACGTGAACAATCTCGACCAGATCAATTCCTACAGTAAGCCCGACGGTAATGCCTTTCACGTCAGCGACTCACAAGTTAACGGCACCGGAACGGGGATGAATCTGTACTCGAGCGCCCAAGCCAACGGACAAGCCTACAACTGGATGACCAGCACGGATGCTCCCAAGGGGGCTGCACGCAGCGATAAAAAGATATTCTTTGAACCCAGTCTGAATGTCCGTGCGCGTGATTCTGCTCATCAAAAAGCGGTAAGAGCAGAAAAACATAATGCGGCCAGCCTTAAAAGTACCTTAACTCGACGTCGGACTGCAGGACGGTCAAGTGGTCAGATTCAAAAAAGTTCTTTGAACACTAACCCAAATCGACGTATGCAGCGCCAGTAAAGATACTTTTGTCGACATTTCTAAACGCAACACTGTATGCCACAGTTTGTTTGTCTTGTTTTAAAGTAGAAACAGTATACTGATCTGGCACAAAGATTAAAACTGTAATATTACTTCTACGACAACGAGAATATTATGGTATTTGTACGTTGTTGGTACGGTATATTGTAAATTAAAAGAAGTATACTTGCTTGCTGAGAGCTTACCGTGCATGGTAAGAGAAGATGTTTTGTTTACGTGATTGTCTACACAATCAGTAATGTACGGTATGTATTAAAGATTCCAGGGCTGGTCTCAAAAACCGCAACAGTAAGTAAATCCAACAGTAACTGCGGTTTTTGACCGTCCCGTGTTACTGCTTACTTCACTATTTACTGATTGGTCTTTTCCTTCACTTACAGTTTTATGATAACAAAATTTGTTTTTTATACTTACTATTTAGTGTTTAATATTATGTTACTGTCCACACATAATACAAAAGATTTGCTTAGGAAGTTTTGACTATGCTAGTTTTTTCTACAGCTTTTACGTTGAGCGATTCTTCGGTGCTTGCGAAATTACTCGCTTTTCCGTTAATTCGGCAATCGGCGTTCATGATGAAGTTTTTTTGTTATGGTCGTGCTGGTGTTTTCTTTGGCGTTTTCATTGGCGGACTGCATTTTACGATTATTTCATTGACGATTATTTTACGATTATTATTTCTGTACATACGTTAGTATCCTGAGTGGACATAAATATGGTATGGTTACATCGAAGCAAAAGTACACTTTCGGTGGAAGGATCGCTTATCAGCGACGTGTTACGGTTATGTGCAGCAGCCGCGACGACATTGTGCCTGTTAACAGTGACGTCACTGAGCTGTTAGATGCGCTGGCTATTCGTGATTCCGCACCGACAAATCGTAAGCTCAAGATTCGGGAACAGAAGACAGCATGGAAAACGGCTGACTCCATCTTGAGAATATGCTGTATGCGGAAAAGTTGCAGTATGTTGCTTGTCTTGGTATTTGTGGGAACAGAAAGAGGTGTGAAGTTGGTGTTTATACGACGCAATCAGAGTCATACGGCAATTCTGTATGGCCGTTCCATGTCCAAACCAAATCTGGGCATCTATTCGTATGGGCGTCGAACGGTACGTGTATGGATCCTAATTCTGTTACTGTATCTCATCACACTGTGCCGGGAATGTATCCTGTAAAAACTCTATATTAAGACCGTTGTACATTGCAGTTAAACAATCACAGGAAGAGTTCCGTACACAACGCCAGTGCATTTTCGTACACGATGCCATGCGGACTCATGACGAAAACGGTAATAATGGGCTGGATATCCCTGAAAGTAATGGTCAGACTTCCATTCTGGACCTGCTGGATTATTACAACGACAACCCAAGCATCGACCAAAATAGCCAAATCGTAGTCGACCACAACATCCGGGACCAGCAACGTTTGTGATGTGCCAAGAGTTTCGAAAGAATCTTCGAAAACGCCGGCAGGAGATTTGTGTACTGCTGCTAACCAAGTTAAAGATGTCGTTGAGACGCTTATAGTAACGCAAGATGGCAAGAACACTGCACAACCCTTGATACGGAAGATGTTGCAGCTGTCTGTAAAGTCAACCGCCACTGATGGCAAAATGTTTGTTCAGAGCTGGATTGGCCTCGGAATGGACAAGAAAGAAGAAACTCAAAACAAAGATAATGATGCAAAAAGACGACACGGTTTTCGCTGGCGTTCCAACCGGGGAGCGGTTGTTGGTTTCGCAACGGATGCATCCAGTGATACTACCACCGTCAGCATGGTGAAGCCACTGAAGCGTCCGTCTTTCCCACAACTGAGTAAAATCGCCGCAGATCCTGCCACCGTGAAGGAGGATGACCAGTTGATTGACTCAGTGAAACTTCGGATTTAAGCCAGGGAAAGGGCCCAGCTGGTGGAATGGTTCCGGTGGCCCCGCCCAGACGGCGGCGCTCGACTGCGATAGAAGTTGACTTTGAAGACTGGGTGACACAATGTGTGGATGGCTCGAAGCCATAAGTACAGGGTTTTGCTGAACGCTTAAACATAAACAAGCGTAAATGCGACATCTCGGTGTTTTCTACATGAATTTTCAGAAAACCGTTTTATATGCTCCATGCATATACAGTACGTACATTATCCACATTTGCTGGTTAACTGGATTTTTAACTTCAGCCCGCTTAAACTGATTAATCGACCGAAGCGGAGCGAAGGTTTTCTATACTCAGCTCTAATGGATTTCGATGTGTGTCTGTCATTCGGTCGGTCATTAATATTTATTTATTTATTTATTTATTTATTTATTTATTTATTTATTTATTTATTTATTTA
>JAQGAU010002170.1:0-16365 GCA_034698045.1 Paramacrobiotus richtersi
GTGTAGCGCTGAGTGCCTACGTCACGCGTGATTGCGCAATCACATAACAGTCCTTTTAGATATAGTAAGTTCTTGGTAATAACTAATACCACTACTTAGTACGCTCTTTATGCAGGGCGCTTCCATGCCGCTTCTTGTAGCCGTTGAATGCTCTGTGGGGCATGATAATTGTATAACGCATGCCGTGTCTGCTGCCGATTACGGTGCGAACCGATGGAATGTTGTACCGGAAATGCACACATGCTTTGTACGGCGCTTGCACTGAAGAATGGCTTATCTGTTGCCGAGTGAAATTAATACAGATTGCACAGAATACAGCACAAGCAACAGCTAGTCCAACAATCACCAGAAGCAAAAGCAAGTGCGGGCCAGTTAATGAACCCCTTTGGAGGCTAACAACCATTCGCGCACTTCAGTATTCGGGGGCTCATTGGTTTATTTATGGCTTAGGTACTTGGGATGTCTGGTAACTTCCGCGGTATAAAGATTACCAACGAGCTTGCTACGCAACAGAGTTCGTGATCCCCACGTAGCATCTTGATGCAGAAGCCCATTTACTGACTAACTTGACTTGACTTTAAACCTTACATTAGAATTACTTAACGATAGGCCTGATATTACAGACGATCATATCCAGCTTACCATCATACAAACATAACAGCAGTGATCTAATATGCAACATAACAGTCGAACCATTGAGTCAATCGCCGAAGTAAGGATGACCAGATAGATATCCGGAGACCGGAAGGAATACCACATGCAAACTTCGGAGTTGGTCGTGAAAGAGCCCAGGGCTGCCGAGATCTCGTCCGCAGTAACTTCTTGGGCAACTGGAAAATACTGACGAGTGGCAGTTGGGACAACAGTCTCGTCTACTGGGGCGTCGGCATGCTTTTCGTTAAGGAGGGCAAGTGGATCCTGCGTCAAGAGTATAATGGTTTCTTTCGATGCAAGAATTCTCGTAGCAGCGGGAAATCCGGGGAACACTTGGTTATGCGGCTATGAGATGCAGCGGAGATCCCTTATCGATCTGTTATTAGGATTTCTGACAACTTATCGACAAAGAACCGACGCGATTTCACCTCTCAGCATGGTAGTTTCTTTGCTATGCGGATTCTGGTTTGTTCTGGACCTCTCAACAATCGTGAATAAGGCTCTGGATCCAGCCCGGTTTGAAAATCTTTTAACCGTTTGCTGTCATTCTGCAAAGTCTGGCAGCGCATATTCCCGACAAGGTGATCGGATTAGAGATATTCAACCTAATCAAAATGTGGAAAATATTCCAAATCTGAACATCTGAATCCCACGCAGTTTTAATAGCTATTTCCTTGATGGCTGCGAGAAAACAGTGAACATCATCAACGACATTACGTGGCGCTTTCGAAGGTCTTTCCGCAGTGAGAATTAGACTATTAATGCCCGGGTCGACTACTGTGATACCGGTAAGTGTGTGAATTGCGCGCGTCTGAGTTGATTCTTTCACCATCTAGACAGTCTAGTGTTTTGTTACTTATGCGGCATTACTCCCAAAAACGCACAATCATGGTAGAATCTAATTGTATATATAGAACTGTAAGCGAACGGTGTGTACGAGAAATATGTCCGGCAAATCTGTCCCGTACGTGTTCTTTGCAGCATGGAGGAATTAGCGGATGCGTTACCCAAAAAAATTGTTCGGGCGGCTGACTGTTAATTAACAATTAACAAATGGGCACCAGTAAAAACTGCGACAGGCTTTTGTGCCAACAAACAACTAAACATTCATGTATCCATATAAAGTGAAACAATACCCATTGGACACGGTTCCGGCTGTTTTGTCCAGGTACTTTTTTGCATAAAATCGCACACGCATAAAATGTGCAGGGCTACCGCAGGGGATACGTGAAGAAGAATAAAAGCCAATGTAAATTCAGAATGCATAAAGAGTTGGCTGGGTCAAATCAAGATTTCGCAAAATGATAGAGATGTTTTTGAACAAGCTTTCGCAGGTATCTGTGATAGGAATACGTTCCAGTTTTTTGTTAGGGATAGCTTAACGACATACTCAGTGAGGCTGGCTCATCTATAACACCATACTTAATGCAGTGATTTCTACAATCTTACCACTGTCAAAGAAAAACAACAGCATCAGTTGAGATTCACTTGTACTTGCAGCCTGGCTGTACGCAGCATACTTTCAGCGTGTTGCGGCATCTGTGACTGTGCACAGTTAACTGGTATGTACAGTGCACAGTTTACTGGTATGTACTTACTTTACTGGTAACTGCTGTCAGGCTGTGCATGCTCTTGTTGCCATCCCACTCTGCGTTCCAGAAAATCGATCGATTAAGGGTTAAAAATATCTGACTCAACCGGGATATCGGCATACACAGAACGTACCACTGCTCCTGCTAGTGACTGCAACTGTCATTGTTATTGTACTTGGACGCGCCAGCATGCACACACGAGCGCGCTGGTATACACAAGAATATTACAGCATCGTATCATATTTCATATGTCAAAATTCGATGAATAAATTTGCTGCCTTTGGTTACATTTACGACCACATGTTTGATGTTCCGAACGGACTGCCATTTCTGCTGTCGGATATTGCCTTTCTGACTCGGTATGCACGCCATATACTGTGGTAATCACTTCCATCTCGAAGCTGAACGTACATGTTGAGCAGAGATGTCCGGGTATCATGAGCCGCCTGAAAAAAGTCGTGTACAGCTGGGATTCCGTGGAGTTCGAGGGAGTGGATGGTCGAATCCATCACGGAATCGTTGTGGATGTTATTGAGCAGGGAATCTTGAAACTACACAAGGAACTGCTCGTTGATCAACTACTCGGTCGTAGTTCACCGTCACACATTACTGTACCATTCCATAAAACTCTTCGTTTCAAGGCGGGGACGTACTTGACTGCCCGTTGCCGTCGTGAAACGGATACTGTGCAGATCTTGCTGCAGACATCCCGACAGCGACCATGGACTTGGTTGCCTGGAAAGCTGGTTTTCTCCGATAAGCGATCGTTTGCCTTGGTGCAGGTTGAGGATGCGGAAAAGCAATTCCATGAAATTGTTGTTCCAGCGGCACATGTCCGTTTTGATCACTTGGGAAAGGCTTCCAAGCGAATCGGGCGTAATGACTTTGTCAAGAAAAGCGTTCCGGTTCCTGATAAGTTTATTCTTGATGATGAAGTTCGTCGACGGTGGAAGAAGCTGTTTCGTGGGACGAAACCCTGTACGGTGTTCAATTCCTCCTTGACGTACATTCAACCTTTGCCTAAAAGTAAAGACAGTAAACTCATAAAGATCACTGTAAGTGCTTAGCTGCTTCTCGGCCGAAGCCATCAACAGAACAACTGAACTGCATAACAGCTGCATCGTTGATTTGGAATACCGGGAAATGTAATAATAATAGCATAGTTGCTGTATTATGATGTGGTTGTAACTATAACGTATCTGTAAATGCGCTTGTTCTAATTTATACTACTGCGTTTAAAGGTGGCAGTGCCGGTTTAATTTTGCGTTATTTGTAGATAACCATGATCCGTGATCTACTAGACGAAATTTGCGTGGCGAAGGGCAAAGCCCCGGCAAATATATATTCATATGATGGACCATGCATACACCATGTCTTACCTAAAGAAATAATAAACAAAATATTCAGATGTTTATATACGTCGCAGCAAGCAAAAGCCCGCTGTGTATGCAAAACGTGGAATTCCTGGCTGCATTCTTCCATTATTTCAAAACAGGCTCAATTTGACCTTTGCGGTGAAAACCGGCATTCGAATGAGAACGAGTACCTAAGGAAGTTTTTTGCATTTATCCATAGTAGTCTTGCTCCGAACTGCGCACGGATTGTGTTGACAGCCGGGAATGGAAATGTGGTCAGGTATCTTCTGCGGTGGAAAACATCGTTCGAGCCATGCCTCTTTGACCGGTTCATGAAGATTATTGATCCAGAATTCTCATGCTCCAAGCAGTTTCCAGTGTGGGATACCAACTATCCGCAATGGAGCACCATGTATACGCTGACACGCGGCGGAGCGCGGTGGAGTTTTGAGTTGATTGTCATTCGGATTTTCTCCTACCATGGTTCAAACGGTATGATTACCAAATTTGTTTGGCAACCAGTTGTATACCACAAACTAGTTTTATATTCGTGGCATCGGACTATCGTTTGTTAAAAGTTTGCCACTTTTTCCTTTTTTTTGTAAGACTAGCTTGATGTATTAATGAGTTACGTACAAGAAGCTCCAAATATTAATGGTTTTTCAGGACTTATAATTGTTGTTTATTCTCTTCACAGAAGAATCTCTGGAGCCGACGGTTTTCCCAGATGAGTACACAATGAAACCTGGACTCCCGAAAACACTAAAGCTATTCGCTTCCCTTGGGGCTTGTTCTGGCACATCGGTATGCATGAGCAATCCGGCTCGTTTGGTGTTCACAGCCGGTGATTACCTCGTAAAAACCTGGGACATTCTGGACAAAGTCAATTCAGAGAGCCTCGTTCCTTTGCACAGTTTGCGTTGTTTTGAAGGAGTAGATTCTTTGGTAAACCTGAAGATCTCGACGGATAGTAAAGCACTGTTTGCTGCAACAAGCACAGCAGTGGCGGTGTTGGACATTTGTGGAGGTGTGCCACAGGTGAGTTGCCACAGCTGGGGCCACAGCCCTGATAAAGGTGGATAAAAGTTGCAAAAAGTAAGAAGCGCTCTGTACTCACCAGATTTTGTCGATTTCATTGGTGTTTGTGGCATATTTATGCCAATATCGCATGTGAAATTGTTTATGTCCAGATCGACACTGGATATATATAATTATTTATTTATTATCTCGTACATTCCTTAGTTGACGGTATTATATCGCACTCCAACGTAAAGAATTCGCTTATTTTTCTCAGGTAAAAACGATTTTACAAAATCCGGGTAGCCAGTCTGGATTTGTCGACTACCATGCTTGCTGGCGGTGCCCAATGGTTGTGTCGGATGATGGGAATTTGTGTTACGTCTCTTGTAACGGAGGGTACATTCATGTGTGGGACGTTCGCACTGGACAAGCTGCAGCTCGATTCCGTACGCAACAGAACTTTGAAAATGGCCAGCGCATTGATCGATCCAGGTACTGTATGCAAACGAACGCAGCTGAGTGCAACAACAACACAACAAGTTTATTCCTCTGGAACTGTTCGTCCAGCAGGTGCCACAATGCTGTTCAGTGACATTATCTCGCTTTTGCGAGTAGCGAGGGGAGAAACAACACGCAGATACCGACAACAAATAGAAACAAATGGATAAAAAATATGAACAGCAAATGATTAAATGGGTAAAAAAGAAACAAAACCAAAACAAAAAAACATAAAACATGTGGCCGTAACATGCGTGACCAATATACGCAGGATGGTGAAGACACTACGCGCGACCTCGTACATTGACAAAGAAAATCATATCACAAAAATAACAATCAGGCTTCATTATTATTGTGCAGAATATAGTCATATGTTCTGCCCGAGTGTACGAGGAAGATCAGTGATTCAATATACAGAAGAACAGCGGTGAACGAAACAAAAACGACACAGTTCACGATCACCGAACAAAACGGCGTACTTCGTGAGTGCTATGCTACGAACTGGAACCAATACAATTAATTAGCGAAAGGAGAATCTAGTCACACTGGTTCGCAGTACTCGTACTAGAGTCCCGAGATGTCAAGCACTTCTAACAACTTGTCCACCTTGACTAGACGTTGCGTTCCATGCAAATGTCGACCTTACCTAAATTGTTCAAGCATCACCTGAAATTAAACCGATTTATCTTTAGATTTTTTTGTTTTATTTTTACAAGAGTCTGTCAATCTCTACAGTGACGGCCTGACCTTGTGGACTGCCTGCCAAGATATGAAAGTCCGATCTTGGGACTTGCGCACCTTTGGTCTGCTGTGCGAGCTAGCGGTGACAGGGTCGGGAATAGATGACATCAGTTGCTGTCCAGACCAGGACTGGATTGCTGTGGTAACCGACAAGAAGTTCAGCTACATCGATACGCTCGTAGGATGGCAACCGGGTGTGTTATCTGACCGTCAGCATTCGCTTGTCGTGGAAATACTCAACACAACCAGATCCGAAGAGTACTTGCTGGAGGTCCTTGATCATGATTCTGCGGGTTTGGTGGAATATTCTCCGAATGGTGATTGGTTAGTTGCTCTTTCCGACATGGAACTCTGCTTGCTCCATCACCCGCATGGCTACTTGGCGTATCAAGACCACGAAATTGACAGTGAAGGCTTCAGAAGCTGCCATATTGCTTCTGATGGTCAGTTCGTTGCGACTAGCACGGAAGGAGTTGTTAAGGTGTACGAAGTAGTTTATTAATGTATCTTGTCGTTGTTGGTCTTGGGGTTACTTAGTTCTTCGTTATGCTGTTATTCGACGTTATGATTGTGTGTTGCACTGTAAACTGTACTGTAGACTAAATATTTGTGGATCGTTGTAGCAGTTCATTATCTTAATAGTAGCTCTGTCAACGGATCCAGCAGTGTTCATCGAGGTATATTTTTCCGTAGAGCAGAAAAACATCACATAAGAGTATACAGTAATGATCATTTTTCCACAGAACACTTGGTACATTTCCAAAGGAAGCCTACTAATATACTAGTACACTAGCCTGCTAGCAAACTTACACTCGGCTTAAAGCAGTATTGATCCATACTTGCAGCCTGGCGGAAATAATATGATCGAGGCTGGCCTGGCAAGCCTGGCATATCACTTTGCCGCTGCTAACCTGTGCATGCGAATGCTGCCATGTCGTGCCTTCCACTCTACGTTCCAGAAATCGATCGATTACCGACTGACAACATACAAATATAGAATCTCTGAGTACTGTATACGGAGCGTAGCATACGATGTAGACTCCACTGCATGTTGCTGTGTATGCGCTGGAAGAAGGAAAAGTACTCCGTACTCTTTTCTAGGTTAATTTTCATATAACTGGATACTAAATTTGCTACCGTCGATTAGGACGACATGTCTGGCACTTTCTTTACTGTTGTCGTTAGTGAGCTTCAGGAGCGCACGGTGTACCGTAATCATTTACATGTCTAAGCTGAGCGTACATGTTGCTGTTTAAGGATAACTGTATTCGCAGCAGATAATATTATGCCCGGGTATCATGGTCCACCTGAAAATGTCGTGTACCGTTGGGACACCGTTGAGTTCGAGGGAGCGGATGGCCGGATCCAACACGGAAACGTAGCGGATGTGATTGAGCAGCGAATCTTGAAACTACACAAGGAACTGCTCGTTGATCTCGGTGACAGTTCACAGTCGCAACTTGTTGTTCCATTCCAGAAAACTCTTCGTTTCAAGGCGTGGACGTATGCGACCGCCCGCTACCGTCGACAAACGGGTACTGTGCAGATTTTGCTGCAGACATCGCGACAGAAACCGTGGATTTGGTTCCCTGGAAAGCTAATCTTCTCCGATTGGCGATCATTTGCCATGGTGCATGTTGAGGAGGCAGAACATCATTGCCGTGACATTATTGTTGTTCCAGCGGCACATGTCCGCTTTCACCACTCGGGAAAGGCTTCGAAGCGTATCAGTCGTAACGAATTTGTGAAGAAAAGCGTTCCGGTTCCTGAGAAGTTTATTCTCGATGACGAATTTCGCCAACGGTGGAAGAAACGGTTTCCTGGGACGAAACCCTGCACCGTGTCCAATTCTTCCTTGTCGTACATTCAAGCTTCTCCTAAAAGTAAAGACAGTAAACTGATGAAGATCACTGTAAGTGGAAAATGCTTAATTGCAGATAACAAATGCGGTGGTTGTACTGATGAGTTTTTCTGTCACGCTTTCATTTTTGCGTTATTTGTAGAGCACTATGATCCGTAATCTGATAGACGAAATTTGCGCGGCAAACGACGAAGCCGCATTGCTTGTCCCGGCAAATATGCGTGCATATGATGGACAATGCATACACCATGTCCTACCTAAAGAAATAATGACCAAAATATTCAGAATGTTATATACGGCACAGCAAGCAAAAGTCCGCTCTGTATGCAAAACGTGGAACTCCTGGCTGCACTCTTCCGTTTTCCTAAAGGAAGCACGATTTGACCTCTGCGGTGAAAATCGGTATGCAAAAGAGAACGAGTGCCTGAGGAAGTTTTTTGCCTTTATCCATGGCAGTCTTGCTCCGAACTGCAGACGGATTGTCTTAACAGCCGGCAATGGAAACGTGGTCAGGTATCTTCTGCGGTGGGAAGGGTCCTCAAAGCCATGCCTTTTTAACCGGTTCATGAAGATTATTGATCCGGAATTTTCGTGCTCTAAGGAGTTTCCAACGTGGCATACCAATTATCCGCAATGGGGTACAAGGTATACGCTGACACGCGGCGGGGCGCGGTGGAGTTTTGAGTTGATTGTCGTCCGGATTTTCTCCTACCACGGTTCAAACGGTATGTCCATCACATTTGTGTTATTATTATTAGTACTTCACAAGAACAGTTCAAGTAAGGACCTTCAAGTCTGGTCGAAACAAAAAATATAAGTAACAAATTTACGACAGATCAACAGGTCCGAGCGTCGTATGGTAACCAGCTGTGCCGCAAACAGATTTTGTGCTACTGCTGTCTTCACGATTATCGTCCGTTAAAAGTTTGGCAACATGTTCTTTTTTCTTGTCATAATTTTTTGTGCCCTGAAGATTTGTATATGAACCTCTTGGTATAAAAAATGTCATAATATTATATTCTAACCATACTGTTATTACACCCAGTTAGTCATAAATAAATTTAATAAATTTAATTCATCAATAATAAGTAAATTCACCAATAAATTTAATCTTAACAGACATAGAATTTCCCCGCGTTTGATGAAAACGAACAGACTTTACGATTATTCAAAACAATGTTTAGGCGTTTCTTGTTAGACTGGGTGTAACTAATAGCTATGTTATTCACAGGAAGCTCCAAAGTTCACTTGTAAATAGGTTGGTTTAGAAACGGATCTGAGCTTTTTTAGTTTGATTTGAAATGACAATCGCAGTGTTTAAAATGCTGAAATGCTTTGATCTGAAATGACATAACAGTAGTCAGACACTACTGCGAGACACTTTGCAGCGTTTTGATTGTGATTTGAAATGTGAAGTTGTGATGCTCTGAAGCCATCCCCGGTTTGGATGACATTTGATTGATGTTTGTTATCTTCACAGAAGAGTCCCTCAAGCCAACCATTTTCCCAGATCACTTCAAAAAAAAACCGGGACTCCCGAAAGCGCTAAAGCTATTTACTACGCTTGGGCAACGTGGAGAAGAAATATATCGTTCTGCTTTTTCTGTATGCCTATGCATGAGTAATCCGACTGGTTTTGTGTTCACCACCGAAGAGCACCACGTGCAGACTTGGGACTTTCTGAATAGAGGCAATTCTGATAGCCTGATTCCCTCACACAAAGTGCGCTGTTTAGAAGGAGGAGATTATCTGTTACAGCTGAAGATGGCGCCGGATGGTAAAGCACTGTTTGCTGCAGCGCACAAAGCGGTAGCGGTGTTGGACATTTCCGAGGGCGTGCCCCAGGTGAGTTACTACTACAACTTTGGTCAGAGTCTTGACAGAGGTGAATTAACATTTTGCCTAGTCGAGGGTCGAGACCTAACGTTACTTTTCCTATTTGTGACTAAGCTATTTGCGGTTAAACGGGTACAGTGCGAGATATAGAAGTCTTGACGCTCGGGATGCATGATACAATGGATGTTATGGGTTACCGCTAGTTTTTTTACGATACGCAGTGGGACAACAAATGCCTCAGCTCAGCTCACTGTAATCTCGTAAATTCTACAGTTAAGACTTGAAAGTATTATCTCTATCCCAGTTGAACATAATAAATTCGCTTACTTTTTTCAGGTTAAAACGGTTTTACAAAACCCGGATGGCCACTGTAGCTTTGGCGACAACTATACGTGCTTGCGGGGCCCCATGGTTGTGTCTGATGATGGGAATTTGTGTTTTGTCTCTTGTAACCAAGGATACATTCATGTGTGGGATGTTCGCACTGGACAAGTTGCCACTCGATTCCATACCCAACACAAGTCCGACTATGACTATAGCCAGCGAATTGATCGATCGAGGTATGCGAAGGAACGCAGAGTGCAGCATACTGTATATCGTAACCATGTGTTGCGTCTTTAAATCGCCCACGTCATATAAGATTCAGTGTGCCTCTACATCATGTTCCATGAAAGATTTAATCTCGATTAGTGTCAATATCACTTAAAATGCAATGTTCGTTATTCTTACAAATATCTTTCGATCCCTTCAGTGACGGCTTGACCCTGTGGACTGCCGGGCAAGATATGAAAGTCCGCTCGTGGGACATTCGCACATTTGGCCAGCTGTGCGAACTAGACGTGACAGGATTGCGAATACACGACATCAAATGCTGCCCCGGCAATAAAGACTGGATTGCTGTGACGACCGACAAGAAGTTCAGTTACATTGATACGTTCGTAGAATGGCGACGTGGTGTTATATCTCCCCGTCAGGAGTCGCTTGTCGTGGAAATACGGAACACAACGAGAACTGAAGAGTACTTGCTGGAAGTCCTGGATCATGAGTCTCGGGGTTTACTGAAGTATTCTCCGAACGGTGATTGGTTAATTGCTCTTACCGACGCCGAACTCTGTTTGCTCCATCACCCTCACGGCTACCTGGCGTACCAGCATCACCAGATGAACAGTGGCATTAATCAGATCAACTGCGATATTTCTGCTGGTGGCCAGTTTGTGGCGATTAGCACGGACGAGGCTGTTGCCGTGTACGAAGTAGTCTATTAAATTAATCGCATGGACAATGTCCGCTGCAGTTAAACCAGCTGAAATGTACTCCGCGCTCTGTGTGTCGGTCTGTCGTCATTCGGTCGCTCATGGCAAAAAATCAGGATCGGCTACGTGCGGATGATTTATTAATAAACACAAAATTAATCCTTTCTGAGTATGGCGTCATATTGTGTGTACCAGGATCGCCGCTTCTTCGCTTCGGGCACCGAAACTCAGCCAAACTCTGTGCAACGACAGTGCATAATCCTCGCTGTGTTAAAATGTCCAAGCTGGGCCGAGACCTCATTAATGCATCCGAGAATTTCGCAAAATTACAATACAACCTGAAGCGCTTTCGCCCTCAGTAGTACAGCTGTTCTTACGTGCAATTCCTTTCTGTATGTCGAACTTGTCTATCGTTTACTGCACTAGCGGTGGAAGCAAACCACCACCAACGTAATACATGGCGGAATATCATTCAGAATTTTGCACTTGCTGGTCTGCGATGCCGATAATGCTCTGTCACAGTATGAGACCGGCTGGCCTCATCCGAATCTTCGTAAAGATTTTGGTGGTGCAGTGGGAATGCCCGGCGACAGTGTCAGCTTCTATATTCACCAGGGTGCAGTTTCCCCAACTGTTACAACATCTCACTTGCATGGCGCTTCCTCATGCACCGTTTTCGCGTTGGTTGGATTGGTTGGTCATAAGTTTACTCCTGAAACTCCAAGTTAGGCACCAGGAAGCACCAAGTGCGGCTTAACTGACAGAATGCAACTATCGAATGGAGAAATACGCATTCAGCACGAGAAACACCGGAAAATAATAGCTATAATACTGCTGGCAGTAACTCATGACGCATCAGGTCAGCTTCAGATTAATTGTCTGCACAACAAACTCATCCATATCCATGTATGGTCGCACCCAAACCTCGAACTGGCCGCTGACGGATTTGGTTAAGTATGGAAATGTCAGGCTGAAATTAGCATCGTTGAGTGCTAGATTCCCATGCGCAGTCGAACCCTCCAGAGCTTCAGTCAAAGCATAGAGAGGATGCGAATTTTGAGCCCAGATGATGCGGCGATTGTGGCGGACGATGTAGCGGTGGAGGGTGTGCTTCGGCATCCGGATTCGTAGCTTTGAAAACATGGTCACCTTCTCGCCCGCTGGTGTGGTGACGTTCAAGACCGGTGTCTCGAACACGTCAACTGGCGTCAAAACGGGCCTAGAAGATTAACAAATCTACGGTTTTCTAGTACCCAGTCTGCAGCATGCAAAAGATTACCGTTCTCTAGGTGGACCTCTGCGGTAGAGCTGCAAAGGTGTTCTACTTTGGATTAACGCATATTATCATGAACGTTGTAACAAGGTTTCTTGACCTTTTGTACAGAATGCGGGCCTTAAAAGTGTAATAATTGTGCTCACCTGAAGAAATAGGCTTCATTAACACATAGACCACACGTCTCGTTCTTACGCTGACAGAAGCAATACCCGGGCCCATAGGTATTCACCGTTACGTTGTGGATAAAAAGGTATGCAGTGGTGGATGTTTGGTTTTGGCTGTATACAAACGGCGAAGGGTGTCCTTTGCACAGAACATGCCAAACGGACTGGTTGTCGTGTTTCCATAGAAGTTGGTCGACATCCGAAGATGTGGAGTTTTGTGTGCACAGCGGTCCAGCGGGATACTGAACACTGCCGTTTGCCCAAGTTTTGCGCCGATTAATTGTAATGGCCGGGCAGGGCCGTTGCACATTGGCCCATCCCGGGGAAGAGGCATCGCGGGTTGTTCCATGTTTGACAATGATTATTCCATTGATGCTACTTTCCTCAGCCGTTTGCTAGAGCTCTGCGTAATTCTATAATGCGATAGAATGAGGGTTCTAAAAATGGCTCTATTGTTGTTCTTGTAGCAAGCGAGACTTTTGGCGTCTGGTGCGCAGACGCCAACGGTTCGGAGAGATTGGTAAAGAGCTGTTTTCAAAAGCGGCCAAAATCGATCAACTTGCTCCATGTTGCGGCGGTTGAGTAGTAGTGACAAAAGCGGGACTATAAGGTAATCGTAAAGTGACTTATTCCATACAATAAGCCAGTTCTCTTGATTACAATCTGAATAAGGACAGATGGCTGTCGCATGCAGGTGGTTGACAGATATTAGGTAGCGAGTTCACATGTTCTGTCCACACCAGAAATCGTCGAGTTCACAATGTTTCTAGCGGTTATGTGGTCAGCAAGCGCTGCTTTCTGACTCAAAATGTTGCAATAAGCTCGAGCGATTACCCGAGTTATGCAGCAGATCACGAAACTTTGGTACAAAACATGCGTCTTTGTCTGTGCTCTAGCGCATTCTTATGACAGGAATAAAGCCTGAATATTCCGATAGTTCCAAGGTGCGGCAGCGGTAACCGGTGCAATTTAGCATTTTCTGCGAATCAGCCGACAAGCTGAATGAAAGGTAGGTTTTCTCTGTGCAGAAGATAAAGCCAAAGGAGAAGTGTACGAGGACATCTTTGCGAGAGAACCTGCTCACCCACCACTTCCGCACAACGGTTTACCTTGAATATCCAGCTTTGGCACAAGGTTGCATCGGTCAGATGCTTGTATTTGGTGAGGCAGTGCGATACAAATGCAATATAAGAATGGTTCCATTGACGTTGGGGATGGGTCCGTGCTGTTGTAGCACGATGAATGAGCCGTTGGTCCTTTCCAGGGTTTCTTTGCCACTGTATAAGTAAACAAAGGTATCAGCATCGTAGTAAACGCACCAGATTTGCTTGAAGTCTGATTAATAACAATTCACGGTTCTGCGCAAGCCGCTGAGAACCACCCGGTTTACGCTAGTAGCATGTGCTCGCGAGATTCTCGTCTATCGTGGATCAATGGAATGCCAACCAAGGAACTATCACAGATAATAATATAGCAAATAGTTATTACAGTTTCGATATTGCACTGTCATAAATGCGTACAGCTTCGGTTATGACATGCGTTGCAATCAAATGTGTTAAGGCAGAACTTTAACACACGTGCAAGCTAACAAGTACGAGCAGTAGTCGACTTTCGCGTAGCAATACGGCTCTCGAAGGTCTATACTGGCGAAAATCCTCAGCACGTAGCGTAGCTTACAAGGGAATCACGTTTATTTGTGGAGATATCGCATACCCGTTTTCAACGAAAAGTGGGCGATATGTACAGCTTTACGGACGTACGTGTGGCTATTTAACCACGTCTGACTTACTTACTAAACAAAGAAATCATGATCCAGATTGTACTTTCGTAAGATCGATATGTCGGACTGACAACAGGACGTTCTGAGGCTGCATTGCACTATGAGTGAAACGCTTGCGCGGAATCTCCACAACTTACGTATGTGTACGTGTTATCTACGTAGACGAATCTATCTGACTAGGTTTCTATTTGCGTAAATACAAAAACGGACATTTTTCTTCACGTGCTCCGTATACTAACAGAATTTAGCGCTTCTGTCACTACGTACTTTGACGTACTTTGACCTTTGACCAGGACGTACACTTGGAAACGTTGTAAAAACAGCAGATGACCAGGAATTGAGCACAACCTAATTGACGTCATTGAGCGATTTCAAGCCGACGAGCAGCGTCACAAGCAAAGCACAGATTATATCGCAACAGAACCATCGCATATCCACTTCGCCTAATAATACCACATATGATATAAATGATACTTCTCGCCGTTTGACTGATGTGCTAAATTGTGCTTTACGCTTTATGCTTGCTTGCGTACTCTCAGAAAGGTACACTTGAAGTTGCGCCTGCATGAGATAAAAATGATCAACGGGATTTCTATAATATTTCTCGTAACGCTTGCGCAAATCGATGGGTCGCTTGCCCAACTCAATGGATCTTCCAGGATGTGGGAGCTCTTCGAGATTAACCCATTTAGTAAGTCCTTTCAATTTCGGTGAGATCTAATGGACATAGTTATGCTTTGTTTTGTACATATATAATGTTGGATTTGTAGATATGTGCAACCTTCCTAACATTTTCTTGGACTGCCCCAGTAGACACAGGGATACAATCGAGCCTTGGGAGTTTGGTTACAATGCGGCTTGGCTGGGAAAGCGCACATGTGTCTTCAACGTTACGCTAAATCCAAATGCAAACTGTGGAGGGGATACTAACTACGCCATCTATCTGAATATACGGTGAGTGTTTCTCATAGGAACAGCACAGAAATGAATTCAAGCATATGATACTTAAAAAATCAGTGCTTAAATCATTAACTAGGTAGCACGTCATCCTTTCGTGCTTGCAGACCGAGCGAGTATGAGCAGCCGACAAAGCTTACCACAAAGCTTACCACAAACCTTGAACTTTACTTAGTAAATCAAGCTTCTATATACAATTTTTATTCCAGTTTTTGCTTACATTTACTCAAAGTGTAGTATATAAAACACAACAGCCGCTATAACACTAATCAACAACAGCGCATCGCCGCAGACATTCTGCGCCCTTCTGGAATAACAGAAAAGATTTCGTCCAGGTTGGCCGAGATGGGCGCTGTCCCGATAACGGCCATGTCAATCGCCCGTTGCAGCTCTTATTTATTATTTACCCTCTTATTATTTTAATGGGATTAACGGGTCGTAGCTCTGGTTTAGTGAGTAAACCAGCGCGGGTTTCCCCAGGCCAGAACTCTAACCACGTTAAACCCGCTATAACATGGGAGTCTATGGAATATTCCTGAGTCCAGATTTCTAGAGTTCACGAATTATTGCACCATAACCTATGTTTTTCGGGCCATCTATCACATATCACGAGCTGAATGAAAAAAACAGCATAAAAATCTAATGATAGGTTTTTGAGAAAACGGTAAGAGGCGAATTTTTTTGGGCCCAGCTGCTCAAGCATAAATCTCGCTCGTCTCGCTCGCTCTGTCAGTTATTGACATATGCGTCCTAAACAGTTTTTCTTGTATCAGTTCTATGTAATATCAGATATTTTACACAGCTCTACGGGTCAGAAATGCGATGATAAGGTTATTGCACACGCACGGCATTTGAACCAACAGAACATACAGTAACTCGAACACAAACCGTTTCACGAACCTGTACCACGAAGGCATCTGCTTTCTGTATTACAGGGAATTTGATCTCCCAGGTTCAGATGGTGTGAAAATGTACGAGTACCAGCAAGGAAACCGTGTACTCGTTAAGGATTTAACGGGTAATTACACCCCGACAACCTTGACTTTTCCGTCGGTGGCCCAACTGCGAACAGAGTATTCCAGACTGCCCATTATAACAATGGAGCTGACGCGGGGCACTACGTACTCGAATGACATCCACCAGATTGTGTTCAGTTTCGTAGTCGTACAAGGTACTTGTTAGTCTAAATACTTGGTCATCATCGTACTGTCCTGACTAAGGGTGGGTCTCGAAATCGAAGCGAATCTCGATACGGTACGGAGGCGTGGCTAAACGAAGATACAGTTTGCGAAGCCACCTCGTGAGGTGGTTACGGCGCCGTACCTTTCGTTTAGCCACGCCCGCGTACCGTATCGAGATTCGCTTCGAAATCGAGACC
>JAQGAU010002171.1:0-16364 GCA_034698045.1 Paramacrobiotus richtersi
GAGTTCGGTTTGCGTTTAATAGTTGTGCAGCAACTGGATCTAGATGTTTCTGATGGCCATGTGTACGCTTGAGCGGTGAGCGAAACAAGTATTTGTCTCATTACTATTTTCCACAGATTGTTTCCGAGAAAACATCCAAGGATTATAATGCCATACAGTTACAATAAAAGATAAGAATAAAGTAAAAAAAATACACTGGACAGTGTTTAATATATCTCGATTTTGTTCCCTGGTTATTTTATTTTTCTAATCCATTCTTTTGAACTTTATATCGCATAATTCTGTTTACTTCTTGATTTGCACGCCATCTGATGTATATCAGAGGTAGATTCAGGCCGATTAGCTCTGTGAGCCTGTTGTTATGCCGCACTTTTCGTACAACCGGTCGTTCGACCAAATGCATGGAATACGCCTAGAGCGTTGTAGCACTTTTTCTGGCTGACTGATGGTAGAAAATCTTTGTTACTGTGTTCTAGATGGACATTGAAACTGGACGGCAGCCAAATGCAATTCGTGTACTGTAATAGTAAAATTGTCGGTGTTTTATGTTGCCCTTAACTCGGCCTGTATTATTATGCATGGCATTAATATGACATCGTCAGTTGCTGATGTGGTCCGTCAATGGTTCTGGGAAATATTTTTCACCATTTGCGTGATGCAGTTGCAAGAAAAACGTGGACGAGCGGCCATGCTACGATGCCTTGCTGGATACTCCTTTCCTGACCAACACGCGCATCAGTCTGGACAAGCTGGGCGTTTTCATCAAGGAAATTTTGGATGCTGCAACTGTAGAGTACCGCTGAAAGCGGACATATTAGTGACGGCGTTTTACCGGGTTCTGACACCGAGTTCAGCTTGTCTGCTTGTTTTCTCGATCTTTGAAAGTTTACACGCTGTCATCTTTTTAAGTGCCATTGCACCATTTCATCTGGTGGCCCCTGCCTATCAAAATATGGTGTTTTAACTATTTTTGCTGGCTGGAATTGAAAATATTGAATTGTGGTGTATTCCCAAAGGTCACTGGGAGATTCCTGATACGCGCTGTTAATGCCCTATCGCTTTGTTACCGTGCATCGTTGATTGCTGACCAGTTACTGTCCGCACGCAGCTGCCTCTCGCTGAGTTACCGTTACATCACATGAACTTAAAACAAACTACGCGAGTAAATTATACCGCTGTCCTAGGATTCAGAGCCGACTGGAAAACCAGAAAATGGCGTAAGCACTTATCAATATTACTGTATGTAGTCTGTAAATCCATATCGTACCCAGATTCGTACTTGTTTGTTTCGGATGCGATCGCACGCGCTTGCTATGCGGAGAGGCAAATATTATACGCAGAAGTTAAATAACTGTCCATTCTGTTTATATGTTACGCCCATGTTGTGTCCGCCGTTCCGGATGTTGCATACTAGAACGCAGACTACAGACATACTGCGCTGCACAACAGTTAGCAGACTTTAATTAAACAGCCGTGACTATTCCACAAAAATTATTTTCCCTTGCTGTAAATACAGAGTACTACACAAGAGTTGCTAAGCGACATGTGAAGTAAAGCATGATTATCATCGGCGGTCCATCAACTCACATAACCTTGAAAGGAAGTCACGGAACTTTGTAATTTTGTAGCTAAACCAGAATATTAATTTCGTCGTTTGTATGTTGACAGAATAACTCAAAACTGAATGTGCCGTTACAAAGTCGTACTTTCTTTTTGGTGGTTCTGGACGCAGTTTCTTACTCCATGCACTTCTGAAATAGTACTCATGGCAGCACTTGGCTTTCTGTATCCTCCGACAGTTTCTCGTATCTTGTCCGGACCCCAGTTCGTCACTGCACCTGGAAATCAATTGCCGGTATCGATTTGCATTCGAAAACACTCCTGGTGTTGATGTCTCCTTGGCGCAGCAGTGGAACTTGCTGTTGCTGCTGTACTGTGGACCTGTGGCTTAGTAAGAATGTATTAGTACTCTAACTAGAGAGCTCTTTTGGTAATAAATAATTGGAAAGTTTTCATTCTCTACCATAAAGTCACCGATCGAACGAAATATACGAAACCGGTAGTGTTCCAACAGTTGCTTAGTGGTAACTTCCATTAGCTTTTTACTGCGGTGAAAGGGTGCGCTGCGAGCATATTTCTAAATGGGCATCTTGCCTATAGTTTAAATTATGGATGCCGCAGTTTGCGTATAACTTGAGATCTTTCGTTACTCTGCAGTCTCGGGTACCGTACATTGGTGTCGCACAATTGATGTGCCAGTTTTTGACAGGCAGACCTTAATTGATCTTCCTCGATACTATAGTGGATACGAATATCTGTATCCACAACACTTGTATTTACAAAAATAATTCGATAGTACCGTACTGTAGACAGCAGTCCTCGTTAAGGAACCGACCGAGTGATAACTCTGTCTTCTGTAGGATCAGTCAGAAACTCGATCGAAGCGATCGCAATCTTAGCGTTAACTGTGAATTGTACTGGTTGTTTAGCATTGGTATTACAGAAGATAGTACCTCTACGAATGACAATTGTACCGGTATAATGTAGTACAGTACGGCAGTGCAAGTTGAATCGAAATTATGTTGCTTTATTTGTTACTCATTGGCACTTACTCTTGCCCTGATCCAAGTACAAAACTTTGAGGATTTTAGCGAAGGAATTCTTCAGGTTGCAGACTTCAATAGAAAGACTGCTGTACGGATCTGGAGTGCTATGTATTTGAGGAACATTTCAACGCGGTTGATTGTGTATGTTGTTGTAAATGATAACGAGTCACGGTGAGACAGGCTCTTAGAGTTTGCAGATAAATACGTCTTGCGGTTATTTTGGGTATGGTCATGCGTCAGCGTTAGGAAGGTCCAAGCACCGCTTTTCTTGCAGTCCACAATCTGGAAGACTGTCGATGGCAAAGGTGCCTTTGCGTCCTCAAAAAGAGTCTCTAATGTGCCCGGACTTAGTAAGTTATTTATACTGCCTTACTTAACGTCAGAATACAGAAAGGCGCTGTTTCGCCAAACGCGCATTGCACCGCGGCAATTCCGGCAGCGAGCTGAGTTTTCCCGTATTTCTGTACTTCCAGAGACACTGACAAACACACAGAGTCCGCTTGCGTTCACGCCGTTTCCGTTTCATAAGCGTCCGTTTTTAAACAAAATTTTTACGGTGGTAATAGTCCCAGTTTCCTTTGAGGAACTGCCCATAGAGCTCTGCGATAGCGTTTGCCCCTTCGAATTCCCGCTTTCGTAATGTTTTATAGTCCCGTTTATGACGTTGCATAATTTTGCTTTTTTAATCAGTTTTTACTGAAGGGTTCGAAGATAGCTGCTGCCACTAAGGCCAGAGACTTGTAGTGGCCGTATGTGTTGGAGACTGGAGTAATGTTTCTGGAAAAGTTTCGAATCTGATGGTATAAACTCACACGAACTGGCACGTCATCAGCAAAACGAAATCCAGCGCTACAATCCAGTTTGAACATTTCATTACGTTTTGACCAAATCCGATCGTCCAGGTACAACGCTAGGTGAAGCAATTAGGTTGAAACTTGAAAGTCTAAAAGTATGTTTTTTACATTCCGTTGTTCTATTCCATTCAGCATAGCTGTGGAAAAGTCTGCTACCCACCTTTTGTGAACACCAGGCTCACTTTTCCGACCAGGCTCACTTGCGCATGAGATAAGCTGAGGCTCACTTCTTGGCATTCATTGTGGAGGCACCATTATACTATACAACAACCTTCTAAGCGGAATCGTGGTGGGTTTGAGTTCGCCACACTTAACCTCCGATCAGAATGATAACTCTTCTCATGTGAACGTCTGTACATTTTGTGGTGTCCTTAGAATGTCATCACTACTAAAACACCTTAGTTGTAGTACTATTGTGGAGCACTGAATGCACCCGTTCCATATTTCGCTAAACATTTTTGCGTTGGATATTTGTAGAAGATTTGTAGGGGTTTTTTATCGTTGTGGTTCTTGTCGACCTCTCCATACCATCCAGGCAACTTGGCACTCGGTAACTGCTTTTGTGGGTTTTCACTAATACGGTTTAAAGTATTCGACGCATTCCTTTCAAAGTGACACAACTGGAATAAATGGCGCAGTTTAACGCGTCAGTGTCGAGTTTACACACACTGGGCATTCTGTACGGTTTCCTCGTTGTGGTCCCCAGAGCAACGATCCTGGAGTACATGTCCACACGGAAACGTTGCCATTTCAACAGCTTGCTCTAGAAGCTGGAAGAATCGGTACAACGGTGTACATACTGTTGCACTGCTAAAAATGTAAATAGTTTGTTGACAGATATACATACGAGATTGATAACTATGTGCTGGTCGCGATGTGATACTGTCTTTTTATTGTAACCAACAATCAAGTTAGCATACGAGCGCGTTCTATCATTTCACGGAGATGAAAACGAGCTCCGAGTTCTTCGTACGCATCTTCACGTCTTCCACTGTGTTCGCCCACCGTTTGTGTACGCTTTCCCCGCTGCCGGGTGGTCGGATCATCCGACTCGGATGAGTGGACGGTCCGACACGTCCACGCGGCACCAGTGGAAGAAGGAGTTAGAGTCCGATGGTTATGATTTCGCGCGGTAGAAGGACGGCGGTAGTCTTCGGTAAGCAGGCTTGCTTCCTCCTCAGCCTGGAGTAGAAGGCGGTTTCTTTCTCGTTAGCTTCAGGCAGGCCACCAGGAGATTACGAATCTCCGTCTCTACGATAATGCGTTGTTTGGCTGTAAATCTTTACTCTGCAGTATCCTACACAAGTCAAACCAGATACGTAGGGGTTGATTGACTGTCTTCTCCAAAAAGGTCACGGTTTTGACTTTGCTGTTCTTGCCGCTGGTGATTTCGGGTAGTTTTCGACTCGTCCTTTCGACTCGTCAGATATGCCCTGCGCCGACGGTGGTTGTCCTTGTGATGTCCAATATACGTAAAAGCCCACCCCGCCGTCGCAGTCTCAACTGAAGCTCTGATTCTTCCGCAGTTCAATATTACCAGCTATTATGCAGTACTGTTACACGTATTAAATTAGCATTTTGCATGACCACTGTAATTCATCAAGCAAACCATCAATGATCACTGTATCGCGTTTTAGAGTGCGATGCGTCTACAGATACAAGTTGACGGCACTTATAGTACATTGTATTGAGACGATATTGGCTAGTTTACGTATTGGGCTGCATTTCGGATCACCACGGGTAACCCCTTTGCCAGCCCGTTACGGAAATTGGGTTAATGTTCTGCAACTTCTGCTGTCGACATTCATAAGTACCTAGTTGAGTGCAACCGCTAACGCAGAGCACGCCGGATCACAACCATTGCAGTAGTTTCGTAGAACCATACCAGCGTGAGCGCAAGCTGGAAACTATGCAACGTATTCAAGTACAACGGCACTTACAGTTTCTGACCTGCATGGTTTGCATAACGGAGTCGGTGCTACTGGTACCGTGATATCGGACGTTACTATCGATCATACACAGTTCAGTTATAATTTACTTATCTACATACCGATTACGTCAAGCTTGTAGTTTTTCCAGACTGGTAGCCCCTGTCCATTACAGCACGCATTTTTTTCCTGTGCACTACAGCAGAGCATCGGCAGGTATCTTTACCATTTTTACCATTCGTTGACTTTTACATTGTATCCAGTAAATATATGCATTACGGTCATACTAATGACTAATCTAGATAATACGCATGCTTTATTGTTTTTCTCTTGTTTGTTGCGTAAATTCAGCGCTTGACTTGGACATTCACAAACGTTGACAATATTATGCAATCTAATAACATCTTTGGGTAGATATCGTAAGTGCTGAGATCTGCTAGTGGTAGTCACGTTGTAAGCGTTGCATACAAGTTATCAATCTACTTCGAGGAAACAAGTAAAGCTAGTACGCCTTCGCTGGTTCACGACATCGAAAGTACCTGAGTCGGCTGACTTACTGTTATCGGTAGAAAGTGTACAATACGAAAGATGCATAGATGTCAACGCAATTTGAGAATGAACTCCGTAGAACTTGAGAAAAGTCAAAATTCCACTTATAATGACATCGTGGTGGCGGTTTCGAAAGGCCAGCTTCTCGTCCAGTTTCTTCACTGTACCACTAGACTGCATGGATACAGAACATTTAGAACATCTGCATATCACGGCGCATTCGATCACAAAGCATCTTCCTTCTGCAACCAGGTTGCTGCGTGACGGAACAATTATATCACTTTCGAGGAGGAAACAGTCCATCACTGATCGGTCTTTAGGACGAAACTACTGCTGTACATTATTTGAGCTCATACCTGCTCTACTTTGTATGTATGCTTCCTGTAGCTCATCGTTTTGCATCTTTCTTAAGGAAGGCAAGTTTCTGCGTATTGTGATAAGTATAATAGCCAGAACATCAATTAACAATGTCCAGAAATCCGTTTGTGCGCGCAACGTCCGGTTGTTGCGCAACAGCTGTAAAAAGTTTAAACACATTTTCGTCTCAAATAACTAAGCGTTTCATCTAAACTTCTCACAAGTTTCATGATAAATGCACAGATATATGATGATCGTTCTGAACCAATTTGAGCCCGGAAGCATGTTTCTGAAATTTTAAAATGAATTTTAAAATTTTTTAAATTCATTTTAAAATTTCAGAAACATACTTCTGGGCTGAGATTGGTTCACAACGATCATCATATATATGTGCATTTATTCATGAAACTTGCAAGAAGTTTGGATGAAACGCTAATTATTTGAGACGAAAATGTCTTTAAACTTTTTACCGCTGTTGCGCAACAACCGGACGTTGCGCGCACAAACGGATTTCTGGACATTGTTAATTGATGTTCTGGCTATTATAAATCATATCCGAGGCTAATGCAAGGTATACAGGTGCGCGAGGGTTGTGGTTTCACCAATACTTATCACAATACGCAGAAACTTGCCTTAAAAAGTCCGTATACTACAGTATACATACCGGTCGTGGTCGGGTTTTTTCATTGGTCAACATTGCCGGTATTCCGAAGCAATGGAGCGCTACGGCGACTCCCAAACACAACCCAGTCGCGAAATGCGGTCCATGGTGATTCTTATACGAATGGGGATACGTCATCGCCCATATCCGGTTCAATGTGATCAGAGCGTGCGAACACAGGCATAAGCTGCGGATAATCGTTGTGCCGTATATATTAGCGATACATCCGCTTTCACCAAGGAAGAAGCGGTTCTTTGGAGTTTGGAGATTGGCGATGGTGGCAAACGGGTAAAACAGTATCAGATCCAGAAGGTTAGAGATTAACAAAGCAATGAGGTATACGGAGAATGGCGTACGGAGGTTTGGGCGGATAATGTAGATTAGCAAAACACTCGAGTTGAGGAAGAAGCTACTGACCAGGATTACCAATCTAATGACAGCAAAAGCGTTCCATTGTATGTCGAATGGGAAGACCAACGAAGCATTCTGTGATGTATTCATTTTTTCATCTGCGTTGGAAATATCCGTTGGAGAAGATTTATGGAAATGCTAACAACATCTGAACAGGCAATTTAAATATCAAATACAGACGCCCGCAGCTGTGCAAACGAGACGATCCGCTCTCGCTTGTGAGTGCTCTGTTAAGTCTTCCAGTTACGCGATTTTTCCAATAACGTCTCCCACATCATCTTTAACACTGCTTCGGTGAAAAATTAAATTAGCCTTACAAAACGAGTGGAAAAGTAGTACGTCAAGAAACACGAGAAATGGGAGAAAGACCAGCATACGGGCGACAATCGAGTTATGGTAGCTAAGTGTTCAAGGTCGTATGACTGTCTTGAATGTAAGGGCAGCTGATCCATGCAAGTGTATCTAATATCACGTCCAGTGGGACTGTATAAACATTGCTACAAGGGAGTTCGTGTTGTGAGAGATGTTTGCTTAAGAGAATGAGGGATCAATAGATGCAAGGAAAAGTCCCGTGAAACTGTATTCTGCCAGTGAGTGGCCGATCTTCGATACGCTGTAAACGTATTCTTCGCAAACGTTGCTACATTAGCATAATATCATTAGATGCAAGTAGCACTAACCAAACATGACTGCGCGAAAAAGTTTACTGTGTCTAAATCAACTTTGCAGTTCAAAATTACCTCTCCGCTTAATTTGCGTAGTTAGCATAATAACGGTCAGGTGATATGACAGAATTTTTGTTGAATGATGTACACCGGCAGTGAGTCATTAGGACAAGCCAAAAAACTGTCGGTATGAGCAACATTGCACTTTGCGGGACAAGCTATTCTGATTACCAGCCTAGCCTATAGTAGGCTGGGCTAAGCTCATCATGATTATGGTGCTCTGTTTACGTCAAAACAAAAGATGGTTTGTGGGAAGAATATTTAACTGTTAAGAAAAGCTACATTGACTGCTATAGACGGTTGTTGAACAGTCACACGGTTGTTTAATCTTGTCGGTAGTGAAAATTCCTTCAGAAAATGGACTACCGTAAAAACAATTTATGTCTTGGATTAGTTGGCATAATCCTCGGAGCCCCGAGCGTGTTTGGCGCTTTCCACCACACGGGTAAGAGCAGCCAGGTCTGCCAACAGGCGTAATTTGAATAATCGACGAAGTTCCGCTTGTACATACCCGTTTGGTTTGTATGTACATAATGGATTGGATTCTTGTAATTTTAAGATTATTCTGTATAGCATTGTCGGCTTCTCATCTTCTATGAAAGCGTAAATAAACCATTGATTTCTTTTTGGATAATTGTCGGTTTTGTGCAGATGACTTGGGAAACAACTGCGGCCAGAATATCAGCATATCATGTCCAACACTGGCAGTATCCACCGGAATGGCGGGCACCTTACACTGGTCTCCGCCGCCGTCCATTAACTGCACGGTTAACTTCACCCTGGACACTAACACGATAAACTGCGGAGGAATGTTTTCCCCATATTTTGCAATTTACTTGAGCGTTCGGTTAGTACATGAATATATGTACATAGGGTTCTGAAAGCATATGCCATGCTGTCTTTGCAGGAAATTTAATATACCTGGCGGGATGAATGATGATACCGTAGAAATCTACGAAAACCGCTACGGTAATCGCACACTGGTGAAAAGTTTAAGTGGATACGAATCGGCTTTGAGTGGAGCTGTGTCGGTGGCACAAATGCTTTCCCTGTACTCGAAGCGGCCAGCATTCACCATTAATTATGTCAGAAAGAGTTTGGAGCCGGTGCGTTTTCGAGAAGCGATTATCGACTATGTCATTGTCGAAAGTGAGTTCTTTAACGTGTTTCATTAGCTCGGGCAGAACTACCGATTAATCAGTGTAGCATGTACAGTAAACGAGATAATAATCGGCATGAACGTACTCACTGTGGTTACAAGCATGGACGGATTTAGCCATTTATTTTGGTGAAACCCTGTTATATTTGGTGAACTATGCGTCTGATCTTGTCGCCGATTTGATATTCGGAATCAGGGCATTTTTCTGATATTTATCAGGTACTAAATAACAAAACAAATTTTTCGTCTGTCGGGCCCTACCTTCTGGGTGGCGGTCAGCAACTGCATTAGAAATGTCTCCGTACGGACAGGCCCGTTCATCCGACCAAAGAACTAACTTCAGATTTGTGATCAGCGGCACTGATTTGTATAGGAAACTTGTCGAAAACTTCAAATATCCAGCAAACACTGTTTGCCCCCAGGGGGAATGTCATCTCCCTCTGGGGGGTAGAACGTTTCTCTAATTTTTTAGATCTTTAAGACAACTTTCTTATTCAAAGAGATGTCGCTGATTACGAATCCGAGGTCAATTTTTCGATCGGATGAACGGGCATGTCCGTACGGAGACATTTCTAATGCAGTCGCTGACCGCCACCCAGAAGGTAGGGCCCGACAGACAAAAAATTTGTTTTGTTTTTTAGTACCTGATAAATATCAGAAAAATGCCCTAATTCCGAATATCAAATCGGCGACAAGATCAGACGCATAGTTCACCAAATATAACAGGGTTTCACCAAAATAAATGGCTAAATCCGTCCATGGTTACAAGTGTAGAATGACTGAGATCCGCCGTTCTGGCCTTTAGTTATATTATCGGGCATTCGCGCTTCCACCGGATATTACGCCAGCTTTGCTTATATATACCGCAGATGACGAATAGTATAAAAATGCAACATACAGTGCGAAACACATGACATTATTGTGTTATTGCGAGTATGTGTTGAGTAACGCCAAACATAGCACGTGGAATCGACAATTTCTCCGGAAATGCCGATTCTATATCTAAAACTTGTTTAGTTGATCATTAATTATGTTTTTGGGGCTAGCATCCGAACATAGTTCAAAGTGACAAACTTACGCAGATGGTGTTTACGCAATAATTTATTTACTCGGCGCACTCACTATATAATATACGCACACTCTTTCTCGTTCCAGTGCTTCATTTGAGATCGGCGTAGTCCGCCTTCACTTCATTTAAGTTACCAACGGTGTGTCTTCGAAAATGAGCTAATTTGTTTCATTGTGTAGAGAGCTTTACCCCGTACAACACATACTGCAGCGCGTTACAAGGATACGTGAACGAAGACTTCATCTGCGATGATGATTATCCCAACGGTCGTTGCAACTGCCCATCAAGCCTTACAACCCACGTTAGCGACGGAAATCCTGCGTGCGAACGGAGCTCCTGTGTCACAAGTAAGAAACGCGTTTGTTCCCATGATCACGACATTGCCATAGCGGTTTGTTTCTTTTGCTTAGAGATTTCGGGAGAAATGATTGCGGGCATGGTTCTTGGTTCCATCGGCTTGATCGTAATCTGTGTTACGCTGTGCCTAGTGGCGAGACGTCGGCATCAGCAAAACATCGTCGTCTCCCGCTCTGGCCACCATCAGTCGATCGTTGTTGCACCTTACCAGCCGATGCCGTTGCATCAAACAGCACCGCCGACGTATAAACAACAAGGACAGTCGTATGCCAGCCACTAGATTCAAGAGATAACGCTTAAGGGCGCAACAGTCAAGGCGTTGGGAGTTATTGCGTATCGTTTTTTTTCTGCATTTTTCTCTAGAAAAAACTCAAAAGATACTCACCCAGTAAATCGGAATATTGCGATTAAACTAATCATCAAAGAATGCCATGCGCTGGCTTCTTGTTTTGCTGCGGCTTTTGCTAATAACACCTATTATTTTTATCGTTAAACAATAGCCATAAAACGTCTGTCTTGCATGAGCTCTCGCGCAGATTTTCTATGAAAGAATCGATAGAGAGGCTGGGATAAGTTTCTGTTGCTGTGCTTACGAGCAGCCTAGTACTTGTAACCAGGTAGATAACAGTAAACGTCGAAAAGATACCCAGGGAGTTTTTATCTGTGCTGTACTGGCGTTGCTTTCGTCCTTCCCGGCATGCATTCCACGCAGAGAGTATGCCAGGAAGGACTAAAGTTACGCCAGTACAACACCAGAGTCAAGAAAAATGAGAAAAGGAAAAGACCAGCAAACGGGCAACAATCAAGATAATTATTGGCTAAGTGTTTGAGGTCGTACGACTTTCTTGACTGTATGGGCCGTAAATGCAGCTGATACATGCAAGCGTATCGAATATCACGTCTAGTGGGACCGTATAAACATTGCTACAAGAGAGTTCGTGATGTGAGAAATGTTTGCTTATAAGAAGACGGGATCATACAGTACTGTAGTTGAAAGGAAAAGTCTCATGAAAGAGTTTAGTACTTGCGTTTATAGTGAGTGACCCATCTATCGATATTCTTCGCAAACGTTAGTTCGTTAGCACAATATTATTATAAAATGCAAGGTGCGTTAACCGAACATGGCTTCGGAAAAAAGTTTACTGTGTTTAAATAACCTTTGTGGGTACAAAATGATGTCATAGGTTCTTACATCAGACATATGGCTGATCGCTTTTTGATACATCTTTGGTACTTGCTCGACACCGGCAGTGATTCATTTATATACAGCTACAAAACTGTCGGTATGAGCAGCATTGAACTTCGCGCGATAAACTTGACTGATTACAAGTTGAACACGATAAATGCTTTCGTTAACGGCATGGTTGAAGAATGTTTATAAAGGAATATTTAACCGTGAAGTAAAGCGACAGGGTTCGTTTGATTAGCAGTCACACGGTTGTTTGAGCTTGTTTCGGTAGTGAAGATTTCTTAGAAAATGGATTACCGTAAAAACAATCTCTTTCTTGGATTGGTTGTCGTGATCCTTGGAGCACCAAGCGTGTTGGGTGCTTTTTACCAGACGTGTAAGAAGAGATAAATCTGCCGACAGTCATTAACTTATTAATGTGAATAATCGATTTAGTCTGTTTCATTCGCTGTATTCCATGATTTGTAATAATTATGATTCTTGGAAACTGTCTAGTCACTACGATAGTCTCAACGTTTTCAGATCTTTAATGAACATAGAAATATCATGTTGTTAAGGATATGTTATGCTTTTTGCAGATGATTTAAACATTTATTGCGGCCAGAACATCAGCGTATCATGTCCCTCATTAACGACCGGAAGGGCGGGAACTTTACGCTGGTCTCCACCCCCGTCAAACAACTGCACGGTTAACTTCACCCTGGACGGCAACTGCGGTGGAGTGTTTTCCTCCCAATATGCAATATACTTTAATATTCGGTTGGTACATATTATTATGTGGATACTGAAAGCAATTTATTTTTTATGACATCAGTGATGTCACATCACTGACGCACAAATCTTCTACGCATCATTTTGAGATGTTAATTGTTGAAACATTCAATATAATCTCACCCATTCTAATTCACCCGTACCATACTCGATCGGCATCCATTAACAACAGCAACAGACAAACATGTCTATCATAACGGTAAAAAGTGGCATCGACAACCACGCTGTTTTTTCTACAGGAAATTTGATATACCTGGCGTGTTGTATCCTCGCGATACGGTGGAAATCTACGAAACTCGCTACGGTTCCCGAACACTGGTGAAAAGTTTAAGTGGATACGAGTCGGCCATGAGTGGACCTGCATCGGTGGCGCAAGTGATTTCCCTGTACTCGACACGGCCCGCATTAACTATCAATTATACTCGAAAAAGCGTGGAGTCGGTGATGTTTCGCGAAGCGATTATCGACTATGTTATCATTGAGCGTAAGTTGATAACGTTTGACGGTGTGCGCTGACTTTCATGAACTCGAACTGAATTACCGATCAATCAAAGTAGCATATCAAAGAGATAGACAATCTAAACGTTTTAACTGCTATCTTTACTAATACGGTAACATTTCAGACTGACATGTCTGGTAATATATTAAAATGTGCTACTCAGAAGTGCACTTATTGATTCTATCGTTATAGTATTAACAATATTATCATACACTTGTTTCCATCAGATAACGCCATCTTTGCTAATTGCTAATATCTCAAACGACGAATAATACTGAAATGGGTTCAACGATAAACTTATTTTAGTGGCCCTTATCTAGTAAGCGGACAGTCTTCCTCTCTTGAGCGCTTCCTTTAGGTTCGCTACCCGAGTTTCTTCAAAAATGAATTGTTTTATTCCATTTTTTAGAGAGCTCCACCTCGTACAACACATACTGCAGCGCGTTAGATGGCTACGTGCATGACGACTACATTTGTGATCATGATTCTCCCAACGATCGTTGCAACTGCCCATCAAGCTACACACCCAACGTTGGTAGGAATCCGGCGTATGGGAGACGGTATTGTGATACAAGTAAGACACACTTTCGCCTTCATGACTTGCACATTCCCACAGCTGTTGTTTGTTTAGCGTTTTCGGGAGGAATAATTGCCGGCATGGTTCTTGGTACCATCGGCTTGATCATAATCTGTGTCACGCTGGGCATACTGGCGAGACGTCGGCATCACCAACATATCCTCGTCACACGCTCCTGTGTCCATGAGCCGACCGTCGTGGGACCGTATCAGCCGATGCCGTCGTATCAAACTGCACCGCCGGCGTATAATCAACAAGGGCAATCTTATGGTAGCCATTAGATAACGGTCCCCATTTGTTATTCCTAACCGTTAGAAACAATGCATTATGTTTCCCTGGCATACCTTTTTTGTATACTATGCTACATCGGACAAATAAAACGATGCTGGACTTGTGAAATGCAAGTTTGTGATAGACGAACAGCCAGGAATCATGATCGCTATTGCGTCAGTGATAGTGTGATTGTGTTGTGTACTGGGATGACATCTTTCCAGAATTCTCCAAAAAATTGTGCAAAAAAAATCTACGAAATTGTATGGAATGGAGTTTGAGCACAAGCGCACCAGCGTCTTTGTATATGCATGATCCGATTATTAAGACGGTAGGCCTGCTGATAACAATGTCCTGTCCTGTACATCTGCGCGTCGTACCGACGTTATTATACAACTGTAACATTTAAGAGTCTCGGTTACTTCTAGACCGTTCTGTGCAACTACGGTATATGCCTTCCTGCCGTTGGTACACTGACGTACCGCATAGTGCTGTCCGCGTAATTGACAAGTGACAACTGTATCTTATCGCGCAATCCAAACATAATTGAAAGACGAGCAACACTTTGAAATATTAAGCACCAGGTTAAGTAAACGGCTAATGTTCCGTTTTGCCATATTATTTCTTGAACCGCAGCACTTCATAAACAAACGTGCGGTTTCCCGACACATACAGCGGGAGTACGGTACACAGTCAGTTCATCAACCATGGCAGACCGGGGCTTCATGCTTTCTATGTTGTATATCTTTTGGATAGCAAGTCTTATTAGCTGCATCCGTGCTTTGGAATACAAAAATATCTGTAAGTACGAAAGCTGCGATATGTTCGCTATTGTGAACTGCAGAGAAAATGAAACCTGTCGAATCGTATTTGTTGTAGCTCCACTGAAAGCGAAATGCGATCAATCCGTTTATCTTCAATGCCCAAACAAACACCAAACCAGCGCTGGAACACTGCAGCATTCTCCGCTACCCACAGAAAACTGCCACGTTACCATGAAAACGATCGGATTCTGTGGAAAATACGGAACTGAATACGCCATTTACGTTAACATTCGGTACTTTCTCCAGATGCATTTGCGCAGTCCGTTCCACAGCTGGATGTCTGTTGCAGAAAATCAAAACTTCCGGAACAAGCGCGTATGGAAATTTACGATCTGCGACCTGATCGAACATTACTAAAGTCGTGGGGAAGTGGAGAACAAACTCCAGACGAACATTCGGATTCGGTCGGTCACGTCGTATCTTCGTACGCCAGACAACCCGAATTGTCTCTCGAATACACTTACTCTAACGCGGAGACCGGACCAGAGGATGGAGTTGTATTAAACTACATTCTCGTAGAACGTAAGGTTTTAATAATGTGTTTTACAATCCGTTTGCTTTCGATAAAGCTTACCATTTATGGTTTGACCACAGGACAGAATAACTCGTACAGCACTCCGTGCTATGCTTTGGATGGATACATTCACCGTGACTACATATGTGACGATACCGGGAAGAGGATTAACTGCCCAGCTGACTACAAGCATGCTGTGTACTCCATGAAACCTCCGACCGCACGACAGGAGGATTGTGGTAAGTGGCAACCAGTCCTTTAGAGGATTTCCTTAATTAGAATGTTATCATGATAGTTTCTGCTCAATTTCAGGATCACCATTAGTGTTGGACACAGGCACAATCATCGGCATCGTCATCGGATGCGTGGTATTCGTTGCGATCGTAGTGTTGGCAATTGTTTCATTCTGGCGATTTTAGAACCGTTGCTACTTGAACGCTAAATAGCTTTGCTTTAGGGGCTGCAATAAGGAAATTAAGCGGTCGACGCGTGTGAGTCAGAGATATGTACTTATTTGCACTTGCAGCTTCTGCGTGTTGAGAAAAAGTTCCAGCATTTCCGATGCTATATAACTGCTGTTTTGTGCTACCAAAAGTTTGAATTCGTTTTTGTTTTGCATTCGTTTGCACGGTGGCTGCTGCAACAAAAAAGTGACAGCCTTTCTTAATTTTTTCATTGACAACAACATGGTCAGATTCGTTAGAATAGCTCTTATGCCCCAGCCGTTAGTGCCGCCTGCAGGTTCTGCCGGACAGAAATCTCACTAGAAGGCAGACAGAGAGTGACTACACAGCCGTCATCTAGTAATTACAGTCAGCGTTGAAGGGCAGGCTCCCTAAAGCCGGACAGTCGGCATTATTTTTCATACTTTGTTTTCTTCTAGATATCGGGCTGTTTTTCTACGCTCCTTAACTAACTGAATAGAGAAAATTTCTTTGCATGCTTTAGTCAAAGAACCAAGCCGGACAAAGTTGGACCTTTTTTTTCGTGAATTTTTGAAGTGATTATTTTTAGCATAGTGGTCTACGAGCAGAGTTGTGTACA
>JAQGAU010002172.1:0-16363 GCA_034698045.1 Paramacrobiotus richtersi
TGAGCTGCAGGTTGGGAATGCGTTGTGTGTAATGGGAACTTTTAATAATGGCTAGTGTTGTTTAACACGTCTGTTGTTGAGAAATACGTGGACTGCTAGGAAAACTAATAAAGATCTTATAATCTAGCTGCACGCTCGCTGTAATCAGACCTTACCAACTAACCGCATATAATTGTGGCGACTGTTCTTTCGCTACATCATTCTGGAGAGATTGATTCTAACAACATCTTGTCGTTGGAAACTGTGGTCTGTGTTTTCTGTAGGAAGTAGTGTCTTTCTATCGACAGCACACGTTACGGTAGTGATTAGTTATCAGTGGGTGTGTTTGGATATCACGAACGACGGTTCGTGATAACGGGAAGATCTCGCAGCTAATCTACAGAGAGAGTAGTCCAGGGAAAAGTCTTGCTTACCGACTAGCGTCGGTTGGTGGTGTATGGTCGGTTTTACGACGTATAACCGCCATATCCCGTCAGGGTTGACTCAAGAAACGCGACAAAGACTGCACCGTAGCGTAAACAAAATGCCTTACCGTGCCATGGAAAAACGAAATAAGCAGCACAAACAAAGCGAATCAAAGAAACGAACCCGCTTGATATGTGACGCAGCTAGCAGACTAACGCTACACGCGCCGCCGGACGATCTCAGGGAACTGATATAAGCGTCGTCATCCACCAGCGCATTATACAAGGATCGATCCCCATCGCCTATGCGGTGGAGTCCTTATAAGTTCGTGCAAAAACCAAAGATTTGATTGTATCCAAACGTAAACATAACCGTAAGATTCGTGTTTATTTGGCAGTGGCCCAGAAACTATGTTGACCGTAAGATTCGTAACGTTTCTTCTACATAGATGACCGTTTGGTATGTTTATGAATTATGAAGGGGAACCCAGTCATTTTCATAACCTGCGATTACCTTACAAGAAAAGTTCGAATTGCGGTCTACAGCGAATCAGCTGCCTGTGCGCCTAGCCGCCTCCCCTGACAGCTTGAACTATATATCTCCAGTAATCCGTATTCAAAGTAAGCCTCGAGCGAGGAAGTCGAGCTGGAATCCGTTAAGTACAGTACATGCACCACGGAAGCAGCCACTGGCACAGCAGCGGTACTTTATAAGCACCAGAAAAACAGGTTTCCAACAGTGCGTATAGCTGAGTGTGTGGGAACGTTGCTGTCGTACAACTCGAAACTTAAGTGCTACTTTGCTACTTTGTAGGTCCACATTGCGGGAGAAAACGCGACGAAAATAACAAAACCGCCATGACGAACACCTAATTTATGACGAACCGAATCATGGTCTCAATGAAAAGTGAGAGAAATGAAACCGTACGTCATGTTTATGTACGCTGATACAAAACCGGTTGTCGACAACAATGTGTTAGCTCATACTGAGTGGACAGTACGAACTTTTTCCGTTAGCTTTTGAAACACTTGGAACATGGGGTGACGATGCTGTTGATTTTTGCGTCATGTTTGGCGTACGTTGCGCGTTGTTAAAGAAGAGCCACGGGCGTCTTCGTTTATTTATCAGGGTATTAGCATTGAGCTGCAGATTGAAAACGCTTTGTGTATAATGGGAACTTCTGGACATATTGATCGGTCGTTCTTTTAACATGTCTGGGATTGTTAAATAAGTGGCGCGCTAGAAAAATTGATACAGTTCTACATCAGCTCATCATAGCTGTTTGTTTTCCTGTAGGCTGTAGATGAGCAACTCATGTTTGCTTTCCTGTAGTAGACTGTAGATGAGTAACTCATCTACAGTCTACCGGAAAACAAACAGCTATGATGAGCTGACATATTATTGTCGATATCCGGTTTTGCATGGAGGATCTTTTTATTAGCAATTCGTTACACTGTGCGCACAAGGACATATTGAGACGGTGGCATTAATGCCACCGTCTTAATATGTTTTGCATTAGCGTACATAAACATGACGTAGTTTCATTTCTCTCGGCTGGTATTAGCCAAATTGCTGTTTTTTCGTACCACGTGAGAAACAGGTGGCAATCTTGCACGGAAATGATCTCAGTATTAGTCACCATACCGGTTCAATAATCTGCTGACCCCTGCCATTACACCAGGAACTTTGAAGCAACTGCGTCAGATATGTTGCTCCATCTACGTCTGAAAAGAAATGAGTATGCCTTGGCCGAAAGCTGTTTATTATTTAATGCGAGTACGATCACCTCCCTATATCGTCATTGGTTGCGTGCAGCTGCAGTTCTGCGAGCAGCCCACTAAATAAGCGTTACCAACACGTGTTATGATCACGATCGTACATTCTGCGTAGCATTTTTCATGTGATGTACACCAGCTCAGTTGCCACCCTCCACGTCTTCACTTGATCTTGACGATCTTAATCTCCCTTGAGGAATGGTATCAGCAGGACCTTTGGCGGCGCAGCTTCTGGGATACGGAGTTGCGCAAATCATCTGCGGTGTCGCTGTCGTCGGATTTGATGTCATCGGTAGGTGCAAACGTGAAGTAATTTGTTAACATTCTTGTATACTAAACAGACTCCAGACTGTTAAAATGTGGCCCACATTTCCGTTCATTGCGGTCTACAAAGGCTCGAGGTTGAGTTTGCACTTTATATAGCCTAGTGGCCCTAGTCTAAACTCCTCGAAGAGAAACATGTCTTTAAATCCAAAACTATGACATGGAGAGCCGGAACGTGAGACTAGTAGACAAATTCATACTGTTAATTCTTCATAATACAGGTCTGGCCGGTTACGGCTTCTCCGTCCCAGGCCTGTTCTTGGGCATCATCCTGGGCATTCTCTTCATTATCACCGGCTCACTAACAACGGCCACCGGCAGCGCAGTCCGTAAGGGATCCGGTAACCGGCGTTGCTTAGCTATTGGATCACTGGTGACAAACATCCTGTCCATCGTCTGTTCCTTTGTTCTCATGGGCTGGGACGCCGCCAACTTGGTGATCGTCACGCGCTTTACCCCGTCTGTCTGCCTTGATAGCGTGCTGGCGGTGCTGCCCCTGCCCCAGCGGCTATGTCTCAGCATCGTCTCCAACAGCCCGGGTCTGTCGGGCGTTGATCTGGTGTTCCTGTTCATCATGTTCATCTCCAGCGTCGTTGCCTCCACCCTCAGCGCCAAGCTAGCTAGGCCATGTCCTCCCGTGGATTCACCCCCGACACAGACGTAGCTTATAAGGTTACGAAATCTGAAGTGGTACATAGCTTCCAACTGCTCTAAGACAGTTATCCCGGGCGCCCCAGCCTCCTTTGCCTGACTGACAACAGGAAGCCCACACATCGGGGGTTAATTGTCGTCACAGTGTTCCATGACCTTTTTTCTAATACCTAAGATTATAAGCATATAGTTTTCATTCGCGTTTTGCTTCTTGTTACTCTTACCGGATGGAATACTGATTCTCAGTTCTTGTAAAATTTTGTATGAACTTCCCTTGTACAGTTGTACTGTAGGAAAAGAAACCTTTCCAAGACGATGTTTTTTCTGAGCGATCCATGATTTATGACATGTCAGTACGTGACAAATTTTCAGTTAGGATAATTTCCGTCACTACAGTAATGTTAGCGTCTGTTAAAGACGTCTGCCGTTTTGCAGTTCTGCAGCGTGGCACTAGACTACTAGGCGGTTGGAGTAGGCTGAGATCCAGTCCCAAAAAGTAAATAAAAACACACTTTATTTGGGCTACCTGTCCTTTTTTGTTGCCAGAAAGAGACCGCCCCAAATTGTGTCTCTGTCTCAAGCTGCACACATCTTTGGCGGCATGTAACAGGAAGGAACATGGCACCGAGTTAGTGATCGCTGTCAAGCTGAACAAGCTCAATGACGAAGTGTTACCACTAACTTCGCTAGTGACCTTTTGCGTCGCTGTTCGATTATCTGGGGATGCAGAAAGATTCGTGCAATTGTCGTTCAACACTATTATTATGAATGCCAGTCTATACCACGTCAACAGCAAGTTGCCATGACGACAAGCAGAACCTGGACGAGAGTCGAGCACTCTGTATGTAACGGTGCTAACACATTGTTTGCAGACGTCACGTCGTTTTATACAGATCGCAGGCACAAACACGGCTGAAAGAAGTTAACTGTTAGTCTCTCTACGTCGGGAATAATAAGACGGAAACGGGACTACCTTCCGCAAATAACTGCTTTCACTTAGATAACTTAGCGAACGAGCAAACATTATTCTGCTCCATACTCACCAGAAAAACAGGAAGACTGAAATACCGCACAATTATTTTAGTTTTAATAACGATGCCCATTTGTGATCTTCCAACACAGCTAAGTGCATTTCAGGTTGTGGATTTGGATTTCAGACGTTGGCAGAATCTACTGTACTGTAGACATTTCCTGCTCCACATCGACCAAGTTTAGCTGGCCATGGAGCACATCCAGAGATTTTTTCATGGAGGATAGCTTATTCTTCTCATGATTCAAGTGACCATGTTTTACTCCCTAATATCCTGTACAACAGAATTAAACAGGGTCACCTGAATCATGAGAACATGAACAAACTCCGGATAACAAACTGCGAACAAACACCAAAACGTTATCCGTTGCCAGCCCAAGAATTCAGTTCCACATGGCCATCATTGCGGGGCTCAGCTACTTCGTCAAATAACCGATATAAATCTTGATGCCATTATGAAATCAAAACGTAGAATGATTCCAACGTTTGCTGGGATTTTTCCACGTTTTTATTTCATCTCATTCCTATCACGCCACACATCAATGCGCTAAAAACATACCGGGGACTATGTTTCGAGCTCATTGAAAGCAATGTTTCCGTGTTCCAGTGTGAAGGACAAAAGCTTCTTTGAAAAGGTCACAAAATGGGCGTTGTCTTTAGGCTAGAAGATGGCCAAGATGATGGCTGGCGATTCAGTGGCGAGTGAATCAGTAAGACCCAAAACGTGGCTGTGAATGCTTGATATTTGAACGAAACACGTTGTCCTTTCTCACGTGAAAGTATACACAGGGTATGTAATCATTCATATTAACTATGTAGTAGTGTTTTAAGCAATAAGCACAACCACGTAGGTAATACAAATAATTACAGAGATCAGTGCAGCATACAAAACGTACATAACTGTCGCAGGATAATCATGCTATGGTATTTCAACGTCAAGTACTTTTACTCGCTCAAATTGAACAAGAGCCGACAAATTTGTTCCCCGGTGCGTGTCGTTTGAAAGGTTGTGTGTTTTTACACGAGACCTCTTGCTTCCAGGAGATGAAAGCCATCTTCTCCCGGCTACTATGTACCAGAAACATCGATCGTCCCGATGAGGTTGCACAGTACCCAACTCGGGTTCTGTTACAGTACTGTAGGGAATGTTATTGTGCAACCAGGCAAGGTCTAAAACCTGGCCCTGGCCTTGGCCGGTGGCCTAGGCCCTTGGCCCAGGCCGTAGAAAATCTGGGCAGGTCGCCGGCTAAAGCCTGGCTACGGCCTCTGTAAAATCTGGCCTCACAGAAACATCACTCCAACTGCATGGGCGAAGACGAGGATAGTCCGAAATTTTCCCACTAAAGTTGAATGGACATACAAAGTAACCGCGCACTGAAAATGTAGTTGAATGAACTGACTCGTAACAGTATACTGGTATCTGTATTGCCACTGAATGCTGGCTTGGCGGTTTCGGCCGAGGCCGCACTACACTACAGTGACTGCACCCATATTTAACGGCGTATTTAATGGATCAGCAAAAACTAAGGCGTAATTCCCGGATGCGTAGGTTGCATAGCAGGACCATCAGCTGGTATAAACGCTGCCCCATATTACCATACGTATCTCTCTACATATTTAGTTTCGACTGGATTTCTATTTATTAAAGTTATCGTTATCGTAAACTTGTCTGCAATTTGGTAATTGGGATACTAATTTTTTAGAAGAAGCTACAGTTCGTCTTACCACTGACATCGAATGGTCCCTGACTCCCTGCTGAATAATCGTGCTTCTTTCGCGTCACAAATCATCCTCATAGTTTTCCTTACAGAAAAAAGCAAATTTATCGGCACAAGCGCCCCATCTTCAGGTCCAACCAGAAACCGTTCGCCATGTTTTTCTGTGGGGCAAAGTAGAAAGCCAGTCACCGGCACCGGTGTGTAACGAGGAATGTCCATCCCTCGTTACGTATGTACTGGTCAGCTATGTCTCCACCCCTTATGGGTATATTCCTGTATCCGGAGCGCTGCATAAGGAACCAGTACTGCATGTTCCAGCAGGCATTCTAGCAGTTAGATGAGTTGCAGTATCAGAATGGTCAGCTAAGATCAATAAACGTGCCGATATGCCCGTACGCTCGTTCCCCGTTACAGGTGTGTCAGTCCCGATCATTTCCTGGCGAAGAAAAACTTATATGTGGATCCTCACTCGTTGACCATAAGCCATACTCCAGCGGAATATCGGCAAAAACCCCCGACAAATGCTTTCAGCGCGGAATGATCGAGACTGTCACGCTAACGCCGTTGCCCTGATACGTGTGGACACGGTGTGGTTGCAATTCGGCGATCGCCCTTGTGTGCCATATAGTCATATACCGTGTAATAACAATCACGTTCTGACTAATTGGTCGGCAGAGAAGCAGGAAGTGGTGTTGGCAGAAGAACGATACACGTACCAGTACAGAATTCCTTATCAATCACAGATGTTTCATGGAATTTATACGCTTTACTGTCACGCTTCACAGAATAGTGGATACGACACAGTGGTTACGATACAGCCGCATCCGATGAAAAAAACGTACATTCCCATGGTGGGAATGACTCATGCGCCTTGCTTGATCATCATATTTCTGCGATCTGCAGCAGCATTGTGCGATTATCGCGGGCAACTACACCGACACGTAATCGAAATAACGTGCAGTCTACATATAGCGTTCAGCCGTTACTTCTGATTTCCATGCTGTGTTCTAGATGCAGCGTAAGTACATGGCAAGTGGTTTTACATACAGTACAACATTATGCCATAAACGCGAAGCTTGTTAGCTTTTTACTCATTATTTATTACCACGTCTGGGAAACATAAAGGCTTCTGGCTAGACCTGTGGCAAGACATACCTAATGTTGACTGTAATTATTTAGTTATGTGAATACGTACGGCATACTAGTGATACTACGAAGACGATTAATTTTCCAAAAGAAAGCTTCCACAAGGAATCTTCGATGCTACTGGTAAGACGAGCACACTGTGCTCTTTTATCTCTTGTGGTTGTTTGGTCAGAAATTATTAACCCAAATGAATGATACCTAGCACTTTTAATTTCCTGCGAAACTGCACAACCGCAGGTCAAGTCAAAGATAATCTTGAACCCGTATCTCGCGTTCAGCGAGGGTTAATTACTGACAATGAGATGCTCGTTAACTGGTATGCATCGTAACGCGAATTTACAATGGTAACTGGCGTTTAAAGCGGAACATAGTATACGTACGGCACCGGGAGTAGTGTGATGGATGTAATGCAATTCGGAAGTAGCTAGCGTTTCAATTATGAGACAACGTATCATTGGTGTGCGATTACTTGTAGTGTAAGTACTTGCATTCAGCTTCAGTGGGAATAATTCGTACTATTCTCGTTGTCGCAGCTGGAGTGTTGTTTCTGTAAGGCCATATTTCACAGAGGCCGTAGCCAGATTTTAGCCGGCGGCCTGCCCAGATTTTCTGCGGCCTGGGCCAAGGGCCTAGGCCACCGGCCAAGGCCGGGGCCAGGTTTTAGACCCTGCCGTGCAACCATCGTTTATTTACGGTGTTTGGTGTGCGGGTCAGTTGCTGCACTGTGGTAACAACGGTATGCATAATTGCATATATACACAACAGCGAAAGTGATCTAAATTGGAGTGCATCCTTAACCGCATACTGTATGTCATGCGGCATGTATCTAACTGGCAATAATGTCCCTTCGGAAACAGTGTGTGTCCTCACGGACCCTTATCGGATCATCTTTCTCGGCAGACAGTGCCTCCAGGCTCCAGAGAAAATGCATCCCCTTGCTGCTTGCAGTCCTGAAAACAATCGTACCACAAGACTGAAAAAAATACGTGTTTTGCTAAGGGACGGCGAATAATTATCAATTGTCAAAGTTAAGTAAGTAAGTTAAGTAAACTTAACATAGCGGTCTACGGCAATCGGATCAAGATAGTAATCTTGCTGATCCATCTCCCGTAGACTGCTATGTTTAGACAACTACGCATACATAACTTTCAAAATGTATAACTATTCGCCGTTTATAACCTTCTCTTACCCAAAAATACCCTTTGATCAGTAGATCTCTTGAGCTCACTCTGTTAGTTTTGTGCAAATGAGGCGTGGAGTAATCTGCTTGTCAGCTTGTTTGAATACTATGGTCACCGGACATCGATGCCGGTTAGCAGCCCGGCTTATCTGCACAGTTCGGAGAAGAATTCTGATAAGAAGAGCGGCATCAGTTTTGCACTACTTGGGTTACATGACACACGCATTAGCCAGCGTTTTCATTTAAAATAGACTGCACCGGAATTTACAAACGAAGTGATTTGAACGTACAGTGCACGCTGCGTCTACTTTCAACAGATGTTGGCGGACTGTGGACAGTAACACTTTTGTGCAAAATGGCGAAACCAGGATCCACGGCACGGCTTAAATGTCCTGGAGTTATGCAGATTGTTTCCGGCATTGCTGTTTTCTTGATTGATGTGATAAGTAAGTGCAATTAACCAAACGCAGAAAACGTCAATTTACTTGACTTATGTAACAGACTGACCTGAAAATTATTTCAAACATCAGCGATCCCTTTACAAGTAAACCTTTTGAAAACATCTTTCATGGACTTCATCCGTGTGTCTTGCACAATACAGGTACAACCTACAATGACGGGTCGATTCGCGACTTTTATTTGGGAATCATCTTTGGAATCTTCTGCATTATAACTGGCGCAATATCAGCTGCCGCCGGCAACGCCTTCACCAGTGGCTCCAGTAATCGGCGCTGCCTTGTTATGGCAGCCCTGGTGATGAGCATCCTAACCATTCTTGGTTCTCTTGCCATCCTAGCGTACGGCATCGTGGTTGTGGTGGCGCACCAGGAGAAGCCGTATCCTTGTTTAAAGAGGTACTATGGATGCGGTCAAGACTATGGATCTATATCAATGGAAAACTGCGTCCCTCCAGCTTGCTTCCGTATATTCAGCAGACTGCATTTCGCTGTTGGTGTGCCCATGACCTTGTTGCTCATTCTGTTGATTGTCAGCACCGTGGCATGCTACCGCAGTAGAGAAGCCATGCACTCCATTCGCACCACGAACTCCGACACGAGCCGCGTCGCCTTACCTCTATTATAGAGTTTTTTAACGTACCGCCCGGTGCGGGGCATCCACCTCGAGCCATTTCCCCTCTTATTCATTTCGAACAAGGAAGAATGCCACAGTTTCTTCAGGCGCATTTTATGCGCCATGTTCACTAAGTTCATCCGAACGAATCGAGCCATTGGGTATCCGCAATTTACACCACTGGTTCTTCACGCCACATACATACTGCGTTATTACAAGATGCTCGGGTTCTAGTTCAAACCATCACGAAAATGTGGATCGTTATGCGTTTTGCAGCGTTCTTCGCTGCACTTAACAATGTAAGCACACTGTCGGAGCCATTCAGTTTGATGGCCTTTTCGGTAATCAGTTTCTCCGAAAGTTGCACTGGTTCTATGGACTGGTTCTTCCCTTTCTATCTTAATGTGTTTAACAGTTAACACTGCGATGTAATGTTGATATTATAAGCTTTACATTGTGTACGCCGTGGTTGCTTGTTAGCTATTAAAAAGGCATGTTGGCTGAACAGCAGCTCCCATCCGGGATTTTCGTCACAGCTGTATGTAGTTCAAAGCCACGATAGAATGGATCACTCGGAGAAAACCACGAAACTTGAAACGATATCGGCCCTGTGCTCTACAGACGCATCACCCCCATCTAATCGCACAACGTAGCGTTATCGCGTCACAAGCCTGTATGTGTACAAGCGAACAAGAAGAATCAATGAAACGGGACCTATAATCAGATATAACTGCACTGTGCCCACTTGCATGTAGTGGCCCCCACTACTATGGAGGCTGGAGCTGAAGCAAGCGGTCATGGCTGAAGGGATGACATCAAATGGTATCATCCTACATGCAAACATGTTAACGGCCGAGGCAACTGCGCTTGATGCAATGGACCGGCCTCTGTCTAATCCGTTGGTAACTTATTTCAGAATTGATCCTTATGAGACAATCCGATTGACAGTTCTACGTTCAGCTGAATGCTAGGTGTGCCGCCTTGTATGCGTATCTAAACTGCCGTATAGACCGTATCACCCGATGCAGTCCTACCCTGGAGCCTGGGGTGAGGCGACCAAAGGGTGTTTGTCCTAAGAACATGCAAAAATTCGGGAAAATGCGTCACAAACACCAGTGCGGTTTTTGGATGTACTTGTAATCACGGATCGACCTATCGTTTGATGTTTGTTCGACTTGTTAGGCTAATTTCTTCGAACAGTGCAATTGTCGTGTAGAACACACCCTTCTTTCTATAGGGTATATCGGACATCGGTAAGCCGGTTTATCTGCTCAGTTCTAATGAGGAGGCTGTTCACAGCGCAGTGCCATCGTGGCAGCAACTGTGCAGTAATTTGCCCCCATTTCGCACATTGCAGCAAACAATGTTTGGCGTTTAAAACTGACGGGCTGTTTAGTAAGCAGCCAGTAAGCAGTGCTTACCATGGCATGCTTATATCTTTCCTCACGGTGTTTGTTTTCTCACACACCTGCTGTATATCTCCTTCTTTTGTTGAAGTACCCTGAAATTTTGGTGAAAAAGCGCAACCAGGATCCGCCGCGATCTCACCACGGGTTCCTGAGTTCTACAGTTTTCCTGCGACGTAGCTGTTTTCAAGGACAACAGCGCCCATTACAACTTAAGAAGAGCAAAACCGATCGATGCGAAAGCCAAACGGAAAATCGGCGAATCCACGATGGAAATGCGGTTGAAAAATCTGTTAGACAAGATCGAAAAATTTAATCCAAAAATTTAGAAGCGGGATCTGTGGCTGTCTTTAAATTCATGCTGAAAACTGTTGATCTGTGCTGATTGCTTGCTGTTTTTCTAAAATACCTTGTTCGACCAGACTTAAAGTCCCTACTGGGTTGTCTGCTCTTGTGTTGTAATAATAGTAATAATAATGACTGGTGTGATTATAAGAAAATAACGAATGATAGTAGTTACGGCTCTCTTCACTCGGCCTGACTGTTTCTTTTACAGAAATGCGTATTTGTTTATGCGGAGCGTTTCACAAATGTTTCTGCCATTGTAATACAGGGACTTTCGGTTATATTTGTCCTTCACAACTAGTTCCAGCAACCCGCGCTGCCTTGCCGTGCCATCGCTGGTGATGAGCCTCCTGTTCATCCTGACATGCTTATTGCGTTCTGGTTGTAGCGCAAGCCAACGAGCTGAGAATGTACAGTTGCTCATACAGCTTTTATTGGGCATGCCGATTGTATCGCGCCAATCTCAGCCGTTTCTTTCGTGTGCTCGACAATATGCACTACGTATTCGGCGCTCCCTTGACCGTCTCGCCCGTCATGGTGATCGCCAGCGTCATGGCATGTGTCTACAACCGGAAAGTCATCTCCTCCGTCCGCACCACCAGCTCGGATGCGACCCGCGTCGTTCAACCTCTGTTGTAGGCAGCCGTTGTCATAGACGTTACCTAACTTGGGAAGATCCGGAACCACGCTAGACCGCCTTTATTAAGCATAGTTCTAGTTTGGCTGTTGTTCGAGGTAATGCGGCATCTGTTTTGGGCACTCTGCCGTCTGTTTCTCCTACTAACCGAGGTGATGACTCTGGTTGCGTCCTCGATGTTTGAAAGCTTTGCATTTTGGAGCCGCTCTCTGCGTCCCGCTGCACCACACGCTTGTTATGGTGACATTGGCCAATTAAATGTACGCTAACATCTAATCAAAACTATAGCCTCTTTCGATTTTAATGATTTTTAATTGCATTTGCTTTGATATATGTTATACATAGCAATAATCACGAAAAAGGCATGTTGGATGGCTGAGACAACAAATTCGAGGTATTTGCTATTATTGGGAGTGTGTTGTCAGCATGACTTATATTCCATGATTTTCGTGATTCCTGCAATTTAAAAGCCTCGATCGAATGGTCATCTATCGATCGATTACTCTCAACAAGAATACGAAACTATAAAATGTGCCGGCCATATTACCACCAGCCGCGCATTTGTTAATTGTGATATACCCGCATTAAATAGCGTTATCGAACGTTTTATCTGTCAAGTTCAGCCACTTTGTTTTCAAATCCAGTCACATGGCTGATAAAGAGTTGCAGTACGACCGCTATGTAGGTTTGCAATTACACAGCATATGGCACGAGGAGCCAAAGTTGTAAGAAGTTTAAAAAGAGCAAGTGGCGCATTCTATCTCTAAGGCTTTCTCTTATGCTATACCGGACTACATATCACGAAATCGGGGAAATGACGCTGTCGACGGGGAAACCGCTGATTGGTTTGGGAGGTATCCAGTGTCTCTGCGGTATCGGACTGATCGCGGTGGATGTTGTAGGTAAAACCGAGCACATGCTTTTCTTTGGTTAATCGGTTAAGAAAATGAACAGAAAGTTGGGGAGAACTGAAAGCGATATTTCAAAAATTCCTTAGAATGCATAACGTCAGGAATAAGCACTACCTAGTGTATTTCGAGGGGATGGTATCATGGTAGGAATTGTTTATCGCTCTTTGCAGCTGCCGTTAAACTGCGTTGTGCTTCGAACGGCTAACGCATGAACAGCACTACAGTGGTTGCAAATCGCATAAGATAGTTCACGAATGCGGGCTCCGCAACCAGAACGATCCCAGTAGAGGTACCATGAACCATGTGTCCGAATGCTTAAAGTACTAACACCGAGAAGACGCAGTAGGTCACCGGTTTTGGCGACCTACATATCAGCCTCCCGAACGCCGGTTACCATTCATGATACAGAGTATGACCTCTGGTGTGCGGCACGGTTCGAATTCTAGCGGCTCAGACACGAATTCCGGCTGTTAAATGCCGTACTTTTGTTCGAAATGTTTCGCGTCCCTAGCGAATATTTGGTGTTCATGAATGGCACTGGCAGTCCGTCATCTGGCCCTCTGTTTCTTCATGCAAGGATCGTTCTGCCGTTGGACGCAATCCCCGTTCAGTCTCGGTCTTCAAGTAGGCCATTCGAGACACAGCGCGACCTCCTACGGTTTCCCGTTGTCCTCGCCGGGAGTTTACCAGACGTCGATAGGTCAGCAAGGATTGTCGCGCTGGCGATAATTGTTGTTCGGAGTGAGTCAAAAATGCTCATCTCCGGAATCTCATATCTGAACGGAAATCTGTAATTTCGGCACTTTTTGCGATTTTTCTGGGTTGAAAACCAAGATGTGTGAAGACGAGTACAGCAGGTACATGTGGCTCCTTTGTTCGTGCCAAAGAGTGGCTTACCAACAGAGTCGAAAAAATACGAATCGACCTTTCCATTTTTCCTAGGCTCGGGCTATCTGTACTCCAGAAATCTGGATATATACAGAGTCTGTAGAACATTTTACTTCAAAAATTAATTCGCACTTTTGCTGAAATGATTTAGACTAATTAATTTCTCGTTTTATAATCGATTACAGAGACAACCCTGTTTTGTTGCTGCTCACAAACGCTTTCGTCGCTTAAATAGGCGAACCGTTCGCCAGATTGCAATTGAGGAAATCGACTAGGTATAACTTTAAAAAAAAATTCAAAATTCGTGGTATCTGGATCAAGAATTAGCGTAACTCATAAATTCATTGAATTCTCGCCGCGAGCAGAGTGTTTACAACGCTAGGTACTGCCACCGATTGCCCAGATTACCGCCATGTGGATGCATTTCTGGAACCGACAGACAGTGTAGCGGTACTGCGCATAGGTCACTGCAGTTTGTTTGTTTGTTTATTACTGAGCAGACAAAACCCCAATGGCACTATCAGTCTGGTCACAAAAGGAACAAAAATCATTCAACACACGATTCAACACGAGAAAAAGTTTTCAGATTCCACCACAAAAAGGAGAAAAAAAAATCATTCAACACGAGAAAAGGTTTTCAGATTCCACCACGGAGAGAAATGTATGCAAGGACCCACATTCCAAAACATTTTTGGTATTTTTCATAATATTTGTAAACAGTTCCTTCACTCTCATTGCCAGGGTTGTCTTTCCAATGCTTCTCTTCGCCACTGCATCGATGCGTTTCTTGCGCCGAATTTCGTACCGCGTACTGGTGTCCTTGAACGGTATGAGATCCTGCATATATGGCGGCACGTTGAAATCTTTTCGGTTCCAGATCTTGAACAGCCAGACCGCATCCTTTTCGCGCCATCGATGAAACACTGGTGCTATATCCAGCTGACCGTACAGTTCCGGTGTTACCCGTATCCTGTAGTCGGTGATGGTTCTTAAGGCTGCGTCCTGACGCTTTCTCAGTTTCTCCCGGTTACCCATAGACGCCGTCGACCAAACTGACGAACAGTAGTCCGTGTATGGTTCAACTAATGCGTGATAAAGGGTTGTACGCTGGGAAAGGCTGAGTCCGGATTGCGCCCGTCTGATCTTCGCTATTCCAAAATTCATGCACTTTTTTACCTTCTGGAACTGCGCTGTCCATTTCAGATGGTGGTCCACTTCGACGCCCAAATACGTCACCCGGTCCTTCACCTGCAGATTTTCGTTGCACAGCAGTATCGGGGAGGAGTCTTCTGTCTTGTCCTTTCGCTCGCCGCATACAAACATGGCGGCGCATTTCTTCGTGTTCAGGGCCAAACAATTCTCGCCAAACCAGTGTGAGACTGACTTCAGGGCGCTGGTCAGTTTCTCGGCCGCTTCTGCTTTTGTCCTCGCACGGGAAAATACGATCGTGTCATCCGCGAATGCTTCCATTACATAGCTTCCATCTGGTAGCTGCAATAAATCATTAACAAAAACAGTAAACAGTATGGGACCGAGCACGGTCCCCTGTGGTACGCCAGACACCACGGGTAGCCATTCCGATACCCGCTCACCACTCTTCACGCGCTGCTTTCGTCCGGTAAGATACGAATGAAACCACTGCAGTGCTTTCCCGGTAATGCCACGTTCCCGCAGTTTTTTGAGTAGCATGCCGTGGTTAACAGAATCAAAAGCTTTCTTGAGATCAAGAAAAGCAACTGCCGTAACATCGCCCGCATCCATTGATTGTTTCCACGCTTCTGTAATTTTCAACAACAATGTCTCACACGAATGTCCTTTTCGGAAACCAGACTGCCGTGAGGATAATAGGTCCTTCTCACGGATGTAATCTAGTAGCTGATACTGAACACATCTCTAGTGTAATCACCCTGGGTCGATTACTCGCCGTCTCAGTAGGCTGCACTCATCTAAATCCAATTTAAGCATCGGTATGCTCGTTGCTTATAATGGAAGCGGTATGTCATGTAGCGCAGTGCAGCAACCGTGACCTTACAGATATTCCACGATCTTGGCTACAGTTGAGTGCTGCGATACTTAGTTGAATAAACAGCGAGCGCGAAGACGTGACAGTCATTAACAGTTACTGTTGGACAATAACATATCTATCAGGGGTATTTGGTGCACTTCAGATGTGCGTAAAAGGTATTACTCGTATTAGTGGTCAACCAGTTAAGGTACATAATAGATTATTTCCACATTCCTGGTGATATTTCTTGCAGCTTACGCCCAGTACTACCTGGACATCCTCAACTACGCATCCACCGTCCTCGGCGTCTACTACTTTATCGCCGGCCTCCTGACCATCACCGCCGGCAGCACCGTTCGCGTCAACAGCCCATACAAGAGCTGCTGGGTGGTGACGAGTCTGGTGCTCAACATCCTGATGATCATCACGGCCTTCGGTCTGACCATCCTCTTGGCCCTGCTCCTGACCATGCTGCACGAAGCGGACTACGACGGGAGCATGGGCATCGGGCACTTATACCGGTACATCGCAGGACCCCTGTGGAATGTGGAGGAGTATGGGATGAGTTTTGTCGGGACGCAGTTGGGGCTGACGGGAGTGACGTTTGTTATTAGTTTGGCGGCGACGGTTGTCGTTGGGAAGACGAATAATCTGTTGAGACAGGCGACCATGGTGCATCGAATGACGCAGATTACACAACCGGCTTATGCTGCTTATAAAGTGTAACTGTCGGGTGTTTCGTTACGTTTGATGGACTCTAAAGTAATGTATTCTATTATCGTATCTTATACTACACAATCTTTATTCTCAGATGCCGTACAAATATCTACATACAATCCATTCAAATAAAAAACTTGTTCCAATCTGCACG
>JAQGAU010002173.1:0-16359 GCA_034698045.1 Paramacrobiotus richtersi
GATTCGTCGAAAAGCTGTGCATTATGCGACAGGACACTAGAAATGTTTTCGGCTACAAGTGGCGTGGCCATACTGTAGTGTGATCGGAATAGTGCGACATGCTAAACTGGGAATTATGGTAAAAAGTATTGAAAACTTGAACGCTGTAAATTAACGTACGTGTAATGTAATATGCAGCTGCCGAACACCCGGCTCAGCTTACAAATTCGATCTGCTGCTTGTTATGCTTGCTGCTACTTGTTCTGCTTGTTTTTCTTGTTACAGATGAAACCGTGTTGTTTTAGACAAACATAATTTTACTTAGAACAGACCAAGGCATCAGCAGTCCAAATTCTTAGTCAATCCTTAGCATGCGCGTAACATTTGTTTCATCACTATTCAACAGCGTTACCATAATATTATATAAACAAAGGAAGCACGCAGAAATGGTCAAAAGAGGCATAAATGCTTGTACGACTGTAATGCATTGTACATACATGACGTGAACGCTAAAGTTACCGCCTGCGGAAGTCCGTTTGGCACAACCGACGAATGGCCAAATCTTACTCAAGATTCATTAGGCGTTGTTCGGTAATTCGTACGATTTGTACAGCGGGGCAAAATAATAAAGTCGTATTAGGCGTTGTTAGTCCCTTCGTTGGCTGGTTACGCATTGGAATAATATACCAAGGTTACTCGAGAGACATGGGCCGCGTAAAACCTAATGGCAAGCATCTGACACATCACGGAACCGAACTGCTGGTGACATAAGCCAACCCGAATAAATTGCACACAGTAATAAGGTCACAGCCGTGGACGTAATAGATCACTGAACTCAGAGTGTACACCACAGCGCCCAGACAGTAGAGCAAAGAGATATTACGCAGCTGCGTCATTTTTGTGGATGTGTCCCGACACTGGCGAGAACAGAATCCAATAATTACCGCCGTCACCACATTGTTCAGTCCAGAAGTGATCATGTGGAACCGTATGGTTGCGGTCATGGCGTCTGGCTTTTTGTATTCGGCATCCAGCATGAACCAAAAGCCTGAAAATAGTAGATGCTTTCTTACCGAAAAGAGGCAAAGTACAGGTTCTACGTCCGAAAGGAAGTAAAGGCTATCGAAGAAATGCGGAACTGTAATTATACCACAACTACAAGTGCGTCGACAATAATTCAGCTATCCCGATGGTTTGTGGTTGCGTTGGTTTCGAAACAACATGCAGGATATAAAGTGTTCGGTTGCTTCTTGACTGTTTGCAAGAAGTGCTTGTAAATGTTTGGTTTAGTAACGTTTATCGTACGCGACCGTAACTAAATGGGCACCTAAAGGGATTCGAGGTTCCTGGACCATGGAAGAAGAACCACGAAATGAGCTGGTGCGTCTGTACATTACAGCTTCCCCACAAAACACATGCCGACTTTTGTAAAAGGAATCCCTCGCGTGGAAAGTCAGAATTTAAGAGCAGCCAGGAATACAACCAGCATATTGCAAGTCAACTGGAAAGTAAAGGAATAGACACCAGATTTGTCAGCGTCTACGTTCCTGCCCGTGGCGATCGACGAACGTCAACTTTTGCCAGAATTGGGACTTTTAAGGATATGACGAAAAAGATTATGCAGCCAGATATCTGGCCATCCAATGTGTTTGTTATTTATTTATTTATTTACGCCGTTTTACGTCCTTCCAGCAGAAAAATACATTTTTTATTTAAGAAAAGACGGCCAGATGTTATTAGTCAAGGTAGATTCTACGTAGAAAGCGCGAGAAATGTTTGTGTGACAGTATTGTGTCGTCTACGGGCCTCGCTCGATAAGGGATTTTCCCTTCTTCTCTGTAGACGTACAACATTAAACCTAAATTTTATCTAGCTAACGGCTTATCCAAGTGGAGCCATTTTCTAGTAAAGCGCTATGCGGATAAGAGTCTTAATAAATCTGTAAAACAGCAACCCCGCAACAAAACTAGCCCAATTTTGTATTACCTTAGTTCCTTACTTGTTATATGGACTGCAAGAGACGTTCCTCCCAGCAGCATGCTGATAATTCCAACCGTGACAACAGCCCATGCTCCAGGAATGTGCATGGTGTGGAACAATTTTGTTAGGAAAGACATTGTTCGATTGCTTGCCAGCTACCGTATACGTAGCAAACAGTATTTTATAACATGGTGGTTATTGTAGCCTGGGCCACTCGGATTTCGATCGATACGAGTACTGCAAAAATAAGCTAGAGGAAAGAAACAGACTGAACACTGCCGAGGAACGCTTGAATACCGCATATTGCACATCATTATTGTAAAAGTAGTGACGGAACGATGAGAGTATATTCAGCATACGTACCGAGCAAGCTATTTTTATGAATAGCAACAGTTAAAATGCGCGCATGAATTGTGGTTCACGAGGTTCTTATCGAACTCGCGTCACAAACCTCTCAGCTATGCGGCAGCTTTTGTCGCGTTGGCAATGAGTATAGCTGTTTTCCTTCTGATAAGGCTGGCGGGATTAATGCTTAACTGTGAAGGTACATTGAACCGCAGTAATTACCGAGCCTTAATTTAAGGTGCCACCGTTAACCACACAAAAGTAAATATCGTTACCGACGCAACCAGTGATGCATCGTCGGTACTCCCTTTTCCTGTTGCCGGTCTATCCCGGTGTCGCTGCACGACACGGCAACAGTCTACGCGATATGCTAAAAAGCCCTGATAAAAAGCGCATCTGCCTGTTTGTGTATACAGCGTATACGTCGTTCTTTAGCGATCGTAACCTTACACTATCACTGGGTATAACGGTCCATTTTAACCTTCTTGTACCACTTTTCCAATAACCTTACTACCATCTTTTAGACTTTCTGTGAGCAACAACGATTCAATCGTGTTGAACAGTATACAACAGTGGAACTACCACCAAAGTAGTCTTAGTGATGCGCGTTACATTCTGCTTTGTTGAGTTGATTCTGAACCTTCCCATGCTGATGACGTTTCTCGTCAGAAAAAGCTTACAAACATCGTTTTCTGTTTATATCATGGTTCTACTGTTGAGCAACATATTCTACGCCGCTTGCGAGCACCCAATCGAGATAATACGCATCAGCTACAGAAAGTGGTGGATGCCGCAAAGTGTTTGCGCTTTTTATCTGTACTTATTCTGGGTGTGGTGCGGAGTGCCGACACATATCCACGCTCTGATCACCTTGAACCGCATATGGGCCATCGCGTTTCGTCATTCTTACCGGAAGTACCATTCCGTTAAAGTTGCTCGTTTTATCTGCGCCTTGAGTATTCTTTATGTTCATCTAATCGCGCTTCTGTTTATCGTATCAGATCAGATGACTTATCCACAATATGCGGAAGGTCATGACTGCCTTTTGAATTTTGATGTAAGCGCGATTAACCACTATGCTACCGCCATTCAGATCGTTTTTTTCGACTTTCTTCCCGTTTTTGTAATTACGGCGTATCCTTTTCTCTTAACGCGAAGAAGGGACAGCTTTTGGTGGTTTCACTAAAAAAATTCCATAGGCCAAACAAGAAATAGCAGGTCTTTACTGAAGTTGTATAAGGGTTCAGAAAGGCCTATGGGGCCATATCCTAGTATGATGTCGCACATAGAACAAAGGTTTTCATCAGGGCACAATTACATCCGGGAAATATTCCCACGGCCGTAAAAACTATTTACGGTATGTTGTTATGTGAATTTTTTGTGTCAGAACGTAGATATTTACAATCAAACATTTTGCCATTAGCACATTTTCAACTTTAAAATCGTCACTAAAAATATGACCAAAACAAAATTTTAAAGTCAAATAGCTGCCGACCTATGGATGGTACCGAAGAAACAAGGGTTGCAAAGTTAGCGTGTATAACCGTATTATAGTTTACCGACCAATCAAAACACTTAAAGGTTGGATAAGAGATTTTAATTCGTCAGTCTTTCCAGAGGTATGCTGTTTTATTGGTTAGCATAGAAAGTCTATGGGAATGGCAAGCCGGATGGCAAGCCGGATTTTGTTTCGATGAGGTGTCCCTTCTTCGCGTTAGTTGCAAGAGCAAGAAGCCACAAACGAGTCAAGAGAAATACTGTTTCGATTTGGGTCAAGAAATACCCAAATTTCTACCGGCGTTCTCGCTCTGTGGTACCAAAACTTTCTGCTCCCAAAGAAAGCCAGAGTAGTGAAGAGATAGGTCTCGACCATTTCTGACACTTAGATATTATTGAAATTCTAATCTACACTGTAGATTCTACAGACTATATTAAAAGCATGCGAGCACAATCTTTCTCATGACTATACAAAAACGTTACCATCTAAACAAAAGAAGCACGCAGAAATGGTCAAGATAGGCATAAATGCTTGTACAACTGTGATGCATTGTACACGACGTAAACGCCAAAGTCGCCGCTTTAGGAAGTCCGTATGGCGCTAGTCAAGGTTCATTAGGCATTGTTATTCTTCTCTTGGCAGGTTATGCATTGGAATAATGTTCCAAGGTTCCTCGAGAGACATGGGTCGCATAAAATCTAATGGCAAGCCACTGACACACCATGGAAATCGAACTGCTGACGACATACGCCAACCCGAATAAATTGCACACCGCAACACTGTCACTACCGTCGATGTAATAGATGAATGAGCTCACAATGTACACTACAGCGCCAAAACAGTAGAACAGCAAGATACTGCGCAGCTGCCTCAGCTGTATGGCTGTGTCCCGACACAGGCGATAACAGAATCCAATAATTACCGCAGTTACCACGTTGTTCAGTCCGGAAGCGATCATGTGTAACCGTATGGTTGCTGTCATAACGTCCGGCTTTCTGTATTCGGCATCCAGCATGAGCCAAAAGCCTGGAAAGAGTAGATGCTTTCTAATAGAAACTACAGGAAAAATACAGGAAATACGTCTGAATGAAAGGTAACGATTATCAAAGGAAGGCTGCACCACAACTACAAGTGCGTCGACATTAATTTAGCCAATCGTGGCTTTCGTGCGGTTACCGTTACGAATACGATTACAATACTATCAGTCAACAGCAATTCAGCTGTTGAATGTATCGTTCCACTGCAGATGTACGCCTATTAGGTATTAGACCGTGTGCGTTCCATATTTCCAAGTGTTCTCTCTATTTATAAATCACCAGTTGTACAGACATTTACGAAAATGCAAAGGGCAGATGACTTGCCGCGCTTCGCTGCTACTTGTAGAGGCAAAGGCGGGGCTTCTGCCTTGAACACATAAGGGCCTTATATATAACGGCTTAAATCCCGCCTGCCAGCGGATTTTCACATGCTCTACTTATTACATCGACTGTGCTTTTTCTCATTGCCTTACGTTAAAACTTCCCAGGTCCTAAACAAGCACTGACAGCAGCCGTGTCGACTCGACTAAATTCAATTCAAATTTAAACCATCAGCCTGCTGACAGAGTGAAACTTTGCTCTTTCTGTTTTCTTCAAGTTTTTATCTGGATTTTGAAACCCATTGATCGTATGTAATTTCAATTATTACTTAAAGTTTGGAGATGACATTTTTAGCCTGGGTATCCGACTGACTGTTAACATAGCAGCAACGAAGCGCTTCCTACTGCGTGCTAACAGTTCGATCGGGTTCTTGGTCTTATTATCACTATTATCTGGTTTATTTTACCTTTGGATTTCCTTAATCGGAACAATGCACCTTTTTCCCCCATGGAAGTCGCTTCATTGATCCGGCTTTCGTTGGCATTGTACTTTTTAAGCACCGCGGAAATTGGGATGTCAAGCTGATTAATTACGCTTATGTTACCTGCTGCCAGTTAATACAAAATCTGCCTGCAGGTAGCAGCCAAATTGGCATGCACAGAAATTGTTCTAAAATTTTCGTCTGGTATTTTCATTGTATTTTTTGATGTGACTATACGATACGATAAGCCCATACGATAATGCTATGTAGTCTGCACCGTGCGCATTTTGAATGCTAGACTCTCTGAAGGTGTGTGCGTATTGAAATTTTGATAATTGCTATCTTGTGTAACAATTGGCAATCGTTTCGAAGCCGGATAGCCAGGCTACTATTAATTGTCTTCATTTATTTAATACACGGAATAAACATACCTTGTGGCTACAACGGCTTTATAGTGCCTTTCATTGTGGTAATTTTTATTATTCCTGTTCTGTGCACGGCGCCAGCGGGATGCCAGGCTGATGGATTTATTAAAGCTCTCACTGCCTTCAGACATTGTAAGTTGAGCGACAGCAAAACCTCGCAGCGCGTTGTTACCGTAAACGTAAGAACTAAATTCTGTAGAAATGCCTAGAAATTTTCTGCCAATAGTCTTCTGCCTTCTCTCCAGGGCTAGTGCTGATGAAATCACTGCCGTAATGCTGTTTACTGCTGGCTTCTTCGCTGTTCCGGTTTTGCACTTGATAGTCTTGTGCAGCGTGCCTGCTCCGAATATGCTTCTTCAGATTTTTAAAAAATTGCCAGGAAGCCGGGTAGCCAGGCTAAAGGGATTTTTGGAATCTGCTGTTAGATTTCAACAAATACTAATTATCCAGAATCCGAATAAATTTCCGTTCAGAACTTCAGCGTCGTTCAAGCGAACTCGTATGTGTATGAGCGTCGGTGTTACGTGTCGACGCGCCGCGCACACCTGGCTGCGTTTTGACTTACAGACTCGTCTTTTCTGGGCGTTTTTCGCTGTAATTGTAGATACAACGAGTGATTTATAAATAGAGAGAAGCGGTTTTAAAAATGGAACGCACAACGCCTATTACCGTATTGTGATATATCTATCTAGGCATACTATCTTTATTACTACTGCACGCTAGCTAGATAAGGAACCAACTATATAGTGAATACTAAGAACAATACGCTATCCCCGTACAACAGTGCGGTCACCTCATGACCGCAATCTCGTGAAAAGCACAATACATTACCGGTATCGTCTGGCAAATGTCGGCGGGTGAGTTTCCACCCGGTTAGCCGACGGCTGCCGACCAGATCGTCGGCGATCGAGTAGATTTTACTGTTTACCGTTGTTCATACTTCATACCCGATTCAGGGCACGATACGGTTGAAAAAACCATTGTCGTGGCGAGAGTCTCGCAGTGTGAGACTCGATATATGAGAAACAAAGAACACGACCACTTACTCCAGAACTGTTCGCCGATAAAAATATATTTATGACCTTCGTTCATGATATGGTGCACGCGACGCGAGATCTGAAATGATTTAGTGTGATCGGAACGACGCGGTCTAGTAAACTGGGAATTATGGTAAAAAGTATTCAAAACAAGCCTACCGCCTGCTGTCCATTCTCGCCAAGAAGATCCGCCAGAAAACCGGCGAAAAACGATCGAAAGAGTTTATTTACCAACGGATTAGCGTAGAATTGCAACGGGCCAATGCGATGGCCATAATGGGCACTTTACCGCCTTCTGCTAATTTGGATGACGTTTTTTCACTGATTCGGCCCCGACAGGGGCCGTTTGTTAACTAATAGCGTTTTCCGTACTCTTTTCTAATTTCTTGTTATGAACAGCATAGTAGTACAATAAAAAAAAAAAAAATTCTAAACTTGAACGCTGTAGATTACCGTACGTGTAATATAATACAGATGCAGAGTGCACCCGGCTCAACTTACAAATTTGATCTGCTGCTTGTTATGCTTGCTGCTGCGTGTTCTGCTTGTTTTTCTTGCGCTAACGCTGGTGCATACGCTGCGAGCACGCACGCTGCATACTGTCCCGCCTTTAATTTCTCAATATCCAATGGCAAAATGAGACGGCAGGATTATGAACAGTAGTTGCTACAGATGAAAGCGTGTTGTTTTAGACAAACATAATTTCACTTCAGACAGACCGAGGCATCCGCAGTCCAAATTCTTAGTCAATTCTTAGCATGCGCGTACAAACTGGCTTATAAATATTCAAAAACGCTACCATATAAACAAGAGAAGCACGCAGAAATGGTCAAGAAAGGCATAAATGCTTGTGCGACTGTAATGCACTGTACATGACGTGAACTGTAAAACCACCGCCTTAGGAAGTCCGTTTGACGCAACCGACCGGAGGCCACATCTTACTTCAAATTCACTAGGCGCTGTTAGCCCCTTCTTGGCTGGCTACGCATTGGAATAATGTATCAGGGTTCCTCGAGAGACATGGTTCGCGTAGAATCTAATGGCAAGCCACTGACACATCATGGAAATCGAACTGCTGACGACACACGCCAACCCGAATAAATTGCACTCCACAACACTGTCACTACCGTGAATGTAATAAATGACCGAGCTGAGAATATACACAACAGCGCCCAAGCAGTAGAACAGCGAAATAACGCGCAGCTGCGTCAGTTGTATGGCTGTGTCCCGACACAGGCGATAACAGAATCCAATAACTATCGCCGTTACCACATTGTTCACTCCGGAAGCGATCATGTGGAACCGTATGGTTGCGGTCATGACGTCCGGCTTTCTGTATTCGGCATCCAGCATGAGCCAAAAGCCTGGAAAGAGTAGATGCTTTCTGATAGAAACTACTGGAAAAGTACAGGAAATACTTCTGAAGGAAAGGTAACGATTATCAAAGGAAGGCTGCACCACAACTGCAAGTGCGTCGACATTAGTTCATTTATCTTGATACAGCTTGTTGTTGCGTTGTTTTCGAAACAACATGCAGGATGTAAAATGTTCGGTTGCTTCTTGACTGTTTGCAATAGGTGCTCGGTTTACTAGCGTTGTCTAGTTAATAGTCGATTCGTTTTCAAGAAAAGCGTTATGCGGATAAGAACCTTAACACAAGTTTTTAGACAGAAACCAAGAAACCATACGGGCCCTGCTGCTTCTGTTTCTTACTTGTTATGTTGACTGCTAGAGACGTTCCTCCCAGCAGCATGCTGATAATTCCAACCGTAACAATTGCCCATCCTCCTGGAATGTGCGTGGAGTGGAATAAATTTGTTAGGAAAGACATTCCTTCGATATCCTAGTCTCCAGCGATGCTCAGCAAACAGTATATAACAACATGGTTGTTATTGTAGTCTGTACCGCGCGGATTACGTTTGGATACTGGAAAAATATGTCAGAGCAAAGAAGCAGATTGAACAATGTCGAGCTCAAACGCTTGAGTACCGTATGCGAATGCAGTGGCGGAGCGATGAGAGCATACCGAACCGGCAGGCTATTTTTATGGCAAGCTACTTCTAGTTAAAATGCGCATATGAATAGTTCTCCATAAGGTTCTGCTTGAACTCGCGTCACAAACCCCGCAGCCATGCGACAGCTTTTGTCGTGTTGGACATGAGTTTAGCTATTTTCCTTCTGATAAGGCTGGCGGGATTAATGTCCAGTTGTGAAGGTACATCAACCCGCAGGTACCACCAAAACAACAGTTTAGCCATAATTCACTTTATCACCATTAACCTCACAAAAGTAAACATGGTTACCGATGCAAGCAGTAATGCATCGTCGGTATCTCACATTTCCTTTTCCCGGTCTAAACCGGCGTCAGTACACGGTTCCGGTCTACACGGTATCCGAAATAGCGATAATAAAAAGCGGCCCTGCTTGTTTGTGTATACATCGTTTACGTCGTTCTTTAGGAATGGTAACTGTAGACTGTCACTGCCTGTAAGCGTATATTTCAAGCTTTTTTTACCACTTTTCTGACAACCAAACACTCCTTGAACAAAAGAAGTGTTATAAGTACTAGGGACGTCATCACTTCATCAATTGCAAATGTTTGTAATTTGCACACATTGTCCTGGAATGTTGGTGAAGCAGTAAACTTGTTACTCTGCGACATTAGCGGGACCCTTCGACGCATTTTTGTACTCAGTGACCCAGCATAAAATGTTTAACGATACTTTGAATACTTCTGCTAATACCAGCGACTTAGGCTTGATTAACAATTCTCAACCATGGAACTATGTACAAAGCATACGAACAGCGTTCTGTATTGTGCAGTTGACTTTGAACATGTCCATGCTGATGACCTTTTTCTTCCGAAGAAACTTACAGACATCCTTCACGGTGTACGTCATGGTTTTACTGTTTAGTAACATCATTTATGCAGCTGGCGAGCACTCAGTCGAGATACTCCGCCTCAACTACAAAGAATGGTGGATGCCGCAAAGCGTGTGCACTTTCTACCTGTACTTATTCTGGGTGTGGTGCGGAGTGCCGATGCATACGCACGCTCTGATCACCGTCAACCGCATCTGGGCCATCTCTTTCCCGCATTCTTACCGGAAGTATCATTCCATCAAAGTTGCCTACCTTCTCAGCGCTTTGAGTGTTCTCTATGTCCACGTAATCGCGCTGCCGTTGATCTTGTTCGATCAGGCACTTTATCAACTTCCTGCGAAACAACATGGTTGCCAACTGAACCCTGATGTCAAATGGATTAACAACTACGCCACCGGCGTTCAGATTGTCATTTTCGATGTACCTGTTGTTTTGATGATTGTTGCGTATCCCTTTCTTCTTCGATCCAGAAAACACATAAAGATGAAGAAAAACTCCGTATCTTTAGTTACTGTGAGCAGACCTGTTTTCGGTCGCAGCCAAACCGGCACCGAAAGCCACAATAATCCACCGGGAGCGTCTTCTGTGAGGGATAAAGAAAAGAGTGGCAAATCAAAGGACGAATCGCGGCCGTTCCTGGTATTGACCTTGCTCACGGTCAGTGTCTTCGTGTGCTGGTCGTCAAGTACGGTCTACATGACTCTGGTGTGCTTTGTCACTCCGCCGCTTAACACAGAGTTCATTCAGATCTGCATCACCATTTTATTTTCCTTACAACCAGTGTTCGACCCGTTGTTGTTCATCATGAGTTTACGGAATGTACGTAACGCAATGTGTGGGATATTTCGGCCATCAATCGCGAAAGTCCGGCCGGCTTAACGAATTAACTTCTTATCGAAAAGAACAAGATTTTCTGAATTATTCCAGTTTTATAATATTTCTCAGAAGCTGCTGTGTTGTACTGCTCCTCGTGCAGGGCTTTACGTTTTGCTGACCTTTCACTTGTTGTAATGTTTACGGAATGTATCGTTCTCACTCTTGATGTACACGTATTAAGTATCGTTTGGCAATGCCACTCGATGGTTTCCCACCTTCTCAGCCGACCCGATCCAGTTTACGAGCCAGATGTTCCAGTTTACCTCTGCTCGTATCCGGCCACACATTTCAAAGCAGTAACCGGATGAAAAAACCACCGACGTTGCGGGACTCGATATGAGAGCTACGAACACATACTGAATAAAAACTTTCGACGAACGTACCTTTCGATGAAGAATGCAGCATGGTTATGTGGTACCTTATGACCTCGACCTCGACCACGACAAAAACATGTACAGCCATATATGAAAAAAAAAATGACAAAATATAACGACCTAAAACAGAATAGTAGTTACGCTTCTTATCCATATAAACCGCTTTTCTGCTGTTGCAACTGAAATCAGCTGATACACATTCCGCAGTGTACCGAATTGTGACATTTCATACTAACCAAGTGTTAATACAAAACTTTACAAGTTTGACATCGTCTCGGGTTATTGGTGGTTTCTGAATAAAAAGCAACAAAAACACATGCTTTGGTAATGTGCTTCTACCACCAGCCACAATTCTCAGCAGACTCCGTACCCTTTTGAATACGATACTTTCAAATACACTGTAATGGTAACGATTGAACAACCTCGAAAGGTATCAAACTTTAGGTGCCACTTCATTTTGCATACCCTTCCACCTTGTACAGAATGGTAATACTTCCAGACAGGCAAATACGACTCGGAGGTTTTAGACCCTGCTCTGATGGACGTGATCATGAGCCATCATGGGAGGCACATTGTGGCAATTAACCGGTGGTTTCCAGCTCTTACCGTATTTGTACTGACACGAAGTCTGCAGAATACGAAAACGCCATCGCATGTTATCCTTTTCTTTTCTTGTTATGAACGGGCCGAAGCCCGGGGTCCCCCTCGGCACTTTAAGACGCGTTGGGCAGATGTCACGACCCTCGTGTCCCGCGTCATGGACGGGCCCGCCCTCAAACCACTTAGTTTCTCTTAGTTTAGTGAGGATGAAAGCGCCTCGGGGTTCCAAATTCTTACGTGACTAGGCATTACAATGGTATTTGCCTAATATATGTAGTACAGTCCAGGTAAGCGATTGTTGCGATACACATTCCCAACCTTCTTTATGGCTACTTCGTCAGTTACAGGTCAGACGTACTGGACAACTTTATGGCCTAATTTATCAAATCAGCCAAAATCGAAACCACAAAAATCGAACGAATGGGGGGGACCACTGCTCTTGTTAATCTGGACAGCTGCTGCTTTTATACACAAGCCGGGCCGGGGCCAAGCCCCGGTATATTCGACGGAAATTCTGACCATCTTTTGGTAATATTTGTAAATAGTATCTTGATAGTACTAATAACCGACAATTCATTCAACCTATCGTTTAGTAAAAAATATCAATAAATACTAATAATTGCATCTGTAAGTTGTTTCCATGCACATGTAACTGTCGGACGCGTTGCTATTCAGGTCATGTTATAATGCAATTTTTTGTTGTCTATGGCGCGATAAAATTTATTGATCGATAATTTGGTTAATTCTGCGTGCACACAAAGTCTTGTTCGATTTATGTCAATTCATTCCTTCGAAATAAATAAGTAAAATTTGTCCGTGTTCTCTTTTCATACTGTTACTCTTCACTGTCTCCAAAACCCAGAAAAACCCATGTCCACAGCAGATTCTTATTTCCATAAAGTGAAAAATATCCAAAATTAAAATCTACTGCCGGCAAGAAATGCTCCAAAAAACTGCGGAGCAAGGCACTGTAAAATGTGTAAACCATAACAAATAACGCATAAAAAGCGAGGATAAACTACTAAAAATGATAATTTAAATTTAGACAGAATAGAGAAAAAAATGCAAAAACTTTGTAGGAATGAAACTGACAGGAATGGCAACAATATCGGCAGAAAAAAAAATCAAAATTCCGTTAATTCTTGGCGGGATTGTTGACAGGGAAATTATTGTGAAATTTCAGCTTATCTGGACAGATGTCGGCGTAGGACACGCTGCTGGTGTGATTGGCAAAGTAGTCGTGCTGCAGGGCGTCGTGGGATGTGATGCGTTTGACCGGATTGAACAGCAACATATTCTGCAAATAAACAAATCATTTTTTTAGTGATTTCACAAATTATATTATATTCATGGTTCTGTTAAATTTTCTAACCAAAATTTCTTACCGAAAAGAAAAACAAATGTCCAAAAAAAAGTACAATAAAAACTGTAATAAAAACATTGTTCAGTACAAGAATAATTAAAATAAAATGGAAAAAAAATAAATAATATTATATTCATGGTTTTTTTGATTTTTCTAACCAAAATCTCTGACCGAAAAGGAAAACAAATTTCCAAAAAGGGTAAAATAAAAACTGCAGTAAAATTCTTGTTCAAAATGAAAATAAGCAGAATAGATGAGAAATGTTACTAATTCAAAGGGGACAGTATTTGTTTGCAGATAAGCAGAGGAAAACTTGCTTTCTAAACACAAAATTAGCAGAATAAGAATAACGATTTTCGGCGGCATTTTTCCAGAACAAAAAAAATGAATAATTTGAAAGTATCAACAAGTTCTGTTTACAGATAGATAACGAAAAAATTATTTGCAGAACACAATATTTTCCTTACGCAAAACTGCATAATAAGAAAAACTAATTACAGAAACATCTTCTCCGAAAATTCAATAAAAATCGTTTTAAGACCCCAACCACCGACAAATTAATAAACAAAATTATTTGGCGTTAAATCTGTTGCCAAGAATGAAATGCGGAACATTATGCGTCATACGACATGTTCAAACGGCCAGCAGCCAAGTGGAGCGGGTAGTGTAATAAAGCGGGTTGTAAAAAAGATAAAATTATTGTGTTTTATCACGTGAAAGCACAATATTTACCAGGCTGTAACCTACACCGCAAAACGGCACCGAAACACCGATAGTCGCCACGCACCGCAGCGCCGACACAGGTCAACATGCGCCGCCGATAACGCCGGGCGCCACATTACCATTTATTTCCACGCCACAATCACAAACAAACCACATCAATAAATATATTCAGAATTTTTTTTGATAAAAGAAGAAAAAACAGTTTTTCAGGAATTACTTTTTGTCATTCTTTAGCTTGTTTTCTGTATGGAAAACATTGAACGCGTCGTAAAGAACAAGAAACATAATTTTAAAAACTGGGGGAAAATACAGAATGTTTTTAAAATTGGTATCAATAAATGTTTGGCAAAATCAAAAAAAAAACGATTTTTCTAGCATTTATTTTTGTCACTCTTCTAGCTCTTTTCCATATATAGAAAACTGTCGTAAATAGTAAGAGAATCCATAAACCAATGCGGAAAAAAAACAAAAAATGTTTTCAATCAGGTATTACTAAAATTGTACACTGCAGCTTGCGTTGTCGTGAAATATTCGTATTAAAACGACGAAAATAAATAATGGCAAGAACTGGTTTAAAAATGAAAATGAATTAATCAAGTTACAAATAAACTAATTAACAAGAACACATAAATCCATAAAAAATGCAGAACAAAAAATCTGAATAAAACAAATTTTGAAAAAATGAATAAAAATAATTCTACAAATATAATGGATAAAACAATTTCGAGAAAATTTCAAATCTCACAATAAACTGAAAAAACTATTTTGAATAATATGGCAAAATAGTTTCATAATAATTCCGAAAAATATAAAAATCACACCAAAGCGGCCAGCAAGCAGTACCTTCATGAGATGGACACCGCGGAAGCCAACAAACGGGACAAACTTGTCCAAGGACGCCATACTACTGGGCGGGAGCGCGGCGAAGGTGTTCAGACCGACACTGCAACCGGCCGGCCAATCCTCAGCCGACGGGAGACCCAACACACTGTAAAACACAGATGTGACGTTTTCTCACGTGGCGAACGTTGATAAACCAGGTTACGTACGAGAAAATGGACTTGAGCTGACCAATCTCACTGTCACCGGCCAATAACACCCTAGAAACACAGTGAATGAATTTCGATCCGATTGCTCCAGTTGGTTAATTAAGATACTTCTGATTAAATAACTGGTTTCTGATCGAAAATCGCATACCACACAACCCTGCATTGGGGAAATTAATTTTGATTAATTTTGAAATTAGTAGAAATTAACAAAAAAATATCACTTTGAGTAAATACTGCAATCTTGGTTAATTTTTCTTGAATTTTAAAAAAAAGTGAAAACAAGTTATCACTCTTATTTTTATTATCAATCACTGTCAAATTAAAAATTAATATTTCCTGCCGTTGCTAAATGTTGGTGTCACGTTTTACGCAAGTACAGCGCAGAAAAGTGTTTACCGAGAGGTAGAACTGAATTATGGTCAGATGTTACGACGCGAAGATGATATTACTATTACTGGTGAAAATACCATGAAAAAGTCTCCGACATTGTTATGTTTTCATCCGTAAATTTTCCCAATAAACATGAGATGACCTACTCATTGTTGCACATTTCGCCGAACATACAGCCGACACTCCACATATCCACGGCGACGGAATAATTGGCACTGAGCAGCACTTCCGGCGGACGGTAATGCAGCGTGACCACCTGTTTTCACATCCAAGATATCGCATAAGAATACGACCATCAACCCCTGACAGAATTCATTTCTCGAAAAATTAACAAACGATTATGGAGCGAGATCACCACAGTCAGTAAGTTTCGCTCCTGATGCACTTCTGTGCAAAACAGTACAAATACATTTTTTAATTGTTTCTTTAATTTTATTAAACTGATTGTTCAATTGTTTTCCATATTTATTTTTATCAGTATATTATTCACTTAAGTTTTATTACTGCTAATTTTAATTTAATAGTATCTGTTAATATCTGGAGGACATCAACGTACTTCCAACGACAACGGTTTGCGGTCCATCATCACCTTGCCCAGACCGAAATCAGCAATTTTCACCACCGAATCCTTGATCAGAATATTCTGCGGTTTAATATCGCGATGCGCCACAGCCATTGTGTGAAGAAAATCCAAACCTTTCAAGATCTGATACAAAATATCCTATAAAAAAAATAACGTAACAAAATCTGAACGAAACACCGACAACGAACAGAGGAAACAACACTACACATTTAACACGAAAAATTAAAAACAAATTCAGATAATTCAAACTGAAAACCGCCCTAAAGAAACCAACAATGTTGTAAATCCAGGGAAAAATTCGTATTAAACAGTTTTAAAACAGTATCTTAATGTTCCACAATCAGCGGCGGCGCGAGGGGGGGGGGGGGCGAACTGGCGAATTAAAAAATTCGCCCGGAGACCAGGCCCGCCCGGA
>JAQGAU010002174.1:0-16352 GCA_034698045.1 Paramacrobiotus richtersi
TTGTTGTAGCGATTACGCGGTGAATTGGACAGCTATTATAGTCGGCAGCCGCTGATTGGCCAGGATGAGTCCACTGCCAGTCTGGATGAAGCGCAGTGGTTTCGGCGTATCTTCCAGACCGTATCCGTTCATGATATTGCCTCGGTGATGAAACAGTTTTTGAGGGATTTACCGCAGCCACTTTTGACGAATGAGCTGGTCGATGCATTCGCACAACTTTCAGGTGATTGTTATGACATTCGATAATGTACAGAGGAGTCTTAGTGTAGTGGCGTCGCTGACCGGCGTAGAGTTGACAATTTCGACCGTTTAACTGATTAAATGTTCTCTTCTGTGTTTTGAATTTTTAGAATGTTTTTTTAGCAGCAAAAGCTTTATTTCCGAATCATTTTTTTGAAATGAGTAGGATTTGCATAGCCACAATCCGTATCGCAGTTTTATTCTAGAAGCTCGTGCTCGTAGACAGTCCGGTTAGAAACGGTTTTTTGGTGGTATCATTTCATGGTTAGAAAGTTGTGAACCATGCACTATAAGGATTCTGTGGGATCGTGAGAGTATCATCATCGGTCGAGCGTACGTCGTGCCATTAAGTTGTTAACGGCTAATTGCGGCGTTTATCACCGGTTATGTCGTAATGTCATCTTGTTATAAACGCCGCAAATAACCTAAATGTTCTTTTACAGAGATCCCCGACCGGATAACCCAAATACAGGCACTTAATTTGCTAGTCTTGCAACTACCGCCTGCTGAACGAGCCACCTTGAAGGTAACCGGTTGAGTCGGTCTTTATTGTTAGCTGTATTATGCGTAATATCATACACTTGCTGTAGGTGGTAATATGCAAAAATTTCATGTAAAAAAACCTGAATATTTGAAGTTCACACATGCAGTTTGCACGCGCCGCCATACGGCTATGATTGTGGTAGAACTTCTTGCTTCCTGATATGAAGCGTAGTAAAATGTAGATTTCCAGATTGATTATTGAATTGTATGTTAATCTGTACTGCGGTCTTTTTCCCATTACTACCAATAAGCAAGTGTTTTTTAAGATTATTTAACGCATTTTCAAGACTTGAAAATTGGAAAGTTGTGCGTTAGAAGATATGTATATGAAAATTATAAATTATCCAGTATCTTTCTTAGCTGGTGGACGGCAAATCTGGTACGATATTTTGAAAGGTCAGATAGAATGGAAAAGCACAAGGCACATAACTTGCAGCAGCAGTCGTGGGTTAGAAAACACCAGAAGCTAATTGTGGCTACAAAAACGAGAAACTTGATCATCTGACTTGAGAGATAAGACAGATTGACAGACTTTTTGCTACACTACTGTAATTATAATTCTCATCTTTTTTGAAATGTAGGCGTTACTGCGGTTCTTGCGCAAAACCACCGATGCCGAAAAGTCCAATAAGATGTCCAGTGCCAATATTGCCCTGATTATTGCCCCCAACATTTTCCATCCCAAAGTCAAAACAAATTCCCCGTCATCTAGTCAGAACTTCCCGCTGCTGAATTCCAATCACAACAGCGATCGGCGGGATGATGCTACCAAGCAGTTTGACATTGTGGCCAAACTCAGTATAATCACCCGCGTGATGATCGTTTACTCCAACTTCCTCTTCGCCGTTCCACCCTCCTTCCTCCAGCAGATCCGAACAAAACATTTGTCCGATGTGAAACATGAAAAGAAATCCAAAGAAAAGCGGATCAACCGACTGGACCCGAGGAAGATGCGCAAACTCCCGAAAACACTACCGGTACTCCCGGAAGCCGATAAGACCGATTCGACGTTCTTCCAACAGCAGTTCCCGTTGGAAACGTCCTCCGCCGTGATTCGTGTGAGGTTGGGGCGCCGGAATTCCGGTGATGGCGAGAATCAGAAGGTGTCGACGGCGGTACAGGTCACGCCGGGATTGACGGCGGGGGATGTGGTGACCAAGTTTCTGCCCACTTCCAGCTTGGCATCCTCGCCGGAAATCTCCACATCGACGGAGCCGCTGAATCTGTCCACGTCGTCGGGTGTGTCGGGCTCGGATAAGAGCTCATCTAGTTCCAATGAGAATCTGCTGGAGATTGAGAGTAGCAGGAGTATAAATGGGTTTGGCGCGGAGAAACGGGAGCATGAGCCGCCGGTTTCGTTGCAAACGCACTATTTGGTGGAACAAGGGGGAAATATCGGTACGTAACATCTCAAGATCGCTAGTACGTTAGTTGTTTTTGTTTGCTTTTTAAATTATTGCAAAACTGATTCCTCACATGTATTAACTGAACTAGAAGCATGCAAGCTGTAATCTTTATAATTAGCTAGTGAAATGTATTTTTTTGCTTCATAAAATTGCCAGGTTTTTATGTCGGCATTTCGAAGTTTTCTTGTTTTTAGGCTAACTGACTGGGTTTTTATAGGTATCCGAAGGCTGGAGCACAATGTATCCATGCTGGCCGCTCACCGCGCCAATCCGACCGCGGTGTGGATTGTCAAGTATTTTGCCCATATCTGATGGACCTCTTTTGTTTTTGCCTGTGTTTAAACTGCTGCCAGTCCTGGTTGTCCCGTCAGTGGGTTCGATTGCCGGTAGAATGCGGCATGACAGTGTACAGATAAAAAGATATTTTCTGTCTTATGCTCAAATGTTCAATTGTGTTTTTTTTGCAGAGCACTGACTTGTTTGGTACTTTTGTGATCTGTCTGTTAATTTTTGATGCGGTGTATTTATGACAAATGAATTATCTATAAAAGGAAGGAAATCATTGTGGGTAACTTCAAGTAAACTCGCGGTAAAAATATCTGGTTTGTGGTACTGCTGAAGGATTTGTTCGCACCACTGATTGCAGGTTTGGCACTTCATGTACTCTGTCAGTTCAATAACTGCAATCTAAAAATCACGATCAGAAATAAATTCGGCTCTAGATGTAAGGGAAAATTTTCTAGACTTCCGGATCCAGTGAAGCATCACAGCTCATCTGTGCTGATGCTGGCATAAAGTTCAATTACTTTAATCCACTTTGCGCTTTTTTATTTTGCCGTACTGATTATTATTGCATGTTAGCAGCAACAGCGCTATTCGAGGCGCTAGATTACAGGATTCAGAACTGGATGCGATCACTTAACGCTTAGCACATAACCTTCGAATTCGACAAAAATTGTTGCCCCTGTAGATGCATATTAATTTATTTCGGACGCAGATGTCAAAGAGATACCGCATAGCAACGTGAGTCATGCTGTACAGGTGGCGGTGGCGATCTAGAGATAAGCAGATTCGGTCATCCCGCATCGCCTGACCAAGATGCATCTTGGCCTGACCACGGAATATCCATTCCATCATCATTCGCCACGTGTTGCTTTTTTTCCAATTTTGTTTTCTCTGTGACGATTGTGGGACTCAGTCACTCAAGTTTTGGGTAAAAAAATTATTGCTTCCTTATCATCTTGTGATTCTCCTGATCGATTATTATCAGCTATCATGCGTCGAGCGCAACCTGTTCAAACAGTCAAACCTTCGCGAACAGTCACACTGAGGATCTCGTTGCGCTCTTCGGACATTTACACACAGTCCAGTACTAGCTGCGGAGCATGGAATATTCGCCATGCCAACTATACCGCTGAGTTCCGTGTTGAGGCGAGCCCCGATTATCCGACTGTTCCCGGCGGTCTTTACACAGTCCTCGTTGATCGGCGAGTGCAACTCCGCAAAGATGAGACGTTTAGTCAGGACCATGGCAAATTTTCCATTATCTTCCCCTCTGTTCCCCGACTGAGCGAGGACGCGACCAGACCCACGACCATGCAAGTCGGTGTCATGTAAGAATACATTTCGTTAATAACGTTAACGCTGATTCCTGGACAATGGAAATGAGTCTGTGTAAAGGAAGCTGTTGATTTCACGTGCCAGCGTCACATAAAGTACTACGGTACCGTATATCTTATTTCTGTAGTCTGTATAATATTAATAATATTAATTAATCAGATTTTTTCATTTTTTTTGAGGTTCTTTATTGAAACTGTATATATACATATATTGATTGAGAAATAACACGTGTAGAATAATGTTTGCGTCGTCAACTTTACGATCTTGCATTGTTCGCCACACAGATTCGCTAGAAACGGTACAACGACAGCTAGTTGCAATGGGACCGGAGATTTGTGGCCCAGTGGCTGGAGTTGTGGTCCAATCAGTTTCACGGTGCGGGACGGGGATTTAGATACGCTGACGTCGCCTTGGACAACTATCGACATCACGTTATTGTTCCCTTTACCGGCTGAACAGGTCAACGAAAGCAAGGCTACTACCGTTGGCTGTCTTCGACATATGTTGGGATCCGCTGCGGACTGTATTGTGATTGCTAGCGACGGAACGGAGTTCCATGTCCATCGGTCAATGCTGTCAGCTCTTTCGCCTGTGTTTGCCGCGATGTTCGAGCATGACACTGCCGAGAAGCACGATGGGACGGTGAAAATAGCGGACGTCAATGGGAACGTTATGGAAGAGTTCCTGGTATTCCTCTACAACCATAGTGTGGATGTGGAGCAGATTAAAGACTTTCTGGAGGATTTGTACCACGCGGCCGATAAATACGATGTGCCAGAGTTACGAACGATATGCGAGAATATGATGTGCACAACATTGGACGCAAAGAATGCGGTTCAAAGACTGGCGTTTGCACATGATCGCGGCATGAAGAAGCTGAAGATGAAGGCAATCGATTTCATCAGCGAAAATAAAACAAGTATCTGAACATGAAATGTTAATCACATTTGCTTGTATTGCTGGATTACATGCTTCTGTTATTTGCTAGCCTGGAGTGGGAAATTGGGTAGTGAAATTTGCATAATTATTAATTTTGTTTGATCAGTATTTCGAGCTTAATTATAGATTGTTTTCTTTACCGGCATTTCTGTACAAGATTAAGGTAAATGCTTTTGTGGCTTCTATGGTAGTCTGATTGTCAATATTAATGTCAGGCAATTGCAAAGGAAAATGATCCAAGGTTTTAAACAGCAGAAGGTGTTTGAAAGTTGAGGAATCTTGGGATATAAATAGAAACAGATCTGTTTTCGTCTCGCAGTATTTCCGCTGACCATTGGTCAGCTTTTACGGAATCTAGCGCAGCCTGTTTCGATATCGCATGTGATCTCGGTGGATTAACTGACCTTTGAGCTGCTCGTTCGTATCGTGCCAGAGATGTGATACATTATAAATCTATTATACTACAGATACTTTGAAATATCATTGTCAATACATTTTTTTCTATTGCGAGCTATTCTGTAACTTGTTTAACGCACAACTGGGACGTGAAAAGTATTGTAGCCTGTCGGGGAAACATGCACAGGGAAACATCAGAACTGGATGATCACTTCACCATATATAAAACAAATTTAGCATTCAAATAAAAAATACTACCGCTATGGATCTTATTATTATTTTATTTCGGACGCAAATCAACAGCATACAGCATTATGTCAGCATAGCAACATGAATCATGCTTATTTGTCCAGCTCCGTGGCGCCGGCAACGATCTGGAGATGACTAATAAGCAGATTCGGTCATCCCACATCGTCTGACCACGGAATTTCCAGTCCATCATCATTCGGCACGTGCGTTGTGTTCTCTAAATTTTTTTCGCTGTGACGATTGTGGGATTCGGGTTTTGCTTTGTGTTGTGTTGTGTTGATGCGACAAAAGAAATTACTGTTTCTTTATCATCTCGTGATTCTCCTGATCGATCGATTATCAGCCATCATGCGTCGAGCGCAATTGCAACCCGTTCCAACAGTCAAACCTTCGCGAACAATCACACTGGGAGTCTCGTTGTATTCTTCGGACATTTACACACAGTCCAGTACCGGCGGTGCATGGAATGATCGCCATGTCACCTATACCGCGGAGTTCCTTGTTGAGACGAGCGCCGATTATCCGACTGTTCCCGGCGGTCTTTACACATTTTTCATCGACCGAAGAGTGCAGCTCCGCAAGGATGAAACATTTAGTCAGGATCATGCCAGATGGTCCATTGCCTTTCCGGCTGTTCCCCGGCAGAACGAGGACGCGACCGGACCGACATCCATGGAAGCGTGTGTTATGTAAGAGTCATAATATCATAACCTAATTATAATTATAATAAACTAACTGAAAGTCTTGCGGTATAATTGGTATCATTGGTACATGTGTGCTTGTAAAGCTGCTGCTGTGCAATTGCAAGCGGCCAAACGCAGGCGGGTTTTGTTGCGTTTTATCATTTATGTTGGCCGGTACGAGAGCTCGTATATAAACAGAACGTGGAAAACTGTTTGTAAAAACACAGCACCAAGTATTCATATGTTATCTTATTTTACATTTATACATTTTCAGCGGTAGGATCCATTCTGTTAAATGCGGCTAATTAATGGACAATTTAAAAAAATAATTATTTCAGCGTCACATACTACCGTAGTGGTGTTTTTCTGTATCCTAATAATAATATTCATCATAATTTTCATTAATTTTGATATTGTTTCCTTATTCAGCGGAGCTGTACTGTACTGATTGCGAAATAAAACACAATGCCTCGCGATAAACGATCTTGCCTTGTTCGCCACACAGATTCGATCAGAAGAACGGTACAACGACTAAATGCAGGGGAACCGGATATTCGGGCCCAAATGGCGGGAGTTGTGGTCCAATCAGTTTTACACCGCGGGACGGGGATTTGGATACACTGTCGACGGCGCCTTGGTCAGTTATCGATATCACTTTAATGTTCCCTGTACCAGTCCAAAAGGTGGATGAAAAAAAATCTAATACCACGGGCAGTCTTCGACAAATGTTGGGATCCGCTTCGGACTGTATTGTGATTGCTAGCGACGGGAGGCAGTTCCATGCCCATCGGTCAGTGCTGTCAGCTCACTCGCCGGTGTTTGCTGCGATGTTCGAGCATGACTCAGCCGAAAAGCAGGATGGGACTGTGAAAATAGCGGACGTCATTGGCAACGTTATGGAAGAGTTTCTGGTGTTCCTGTACAACCATACCGTGGATGGGGAGCAGATTAAAGAGTTTCTGGAGGATTTGTACCATGCGGCCGATAAATACGATGTGCCGAATTTGCGGACGATATGCGAGGATACGATGTGTACGACGCTGGATGCGAGAAATGCGGTTCAACGATTGGCGTTTGCACAGGATCGTGGCATGAAGAAACTGAAAATGAAGGCAATAGATTTCTAGTGATGGGTAGTAAAAGGTTTTGGTGTACCTACTTAATTTTACTTGTCGTTTCGACTTCGCTACTTAATATTACTTAATTTTTCTCCCCAGGCCTTACTATTTACTTACTATTTACTATGATTGCCCAAAACGTACTTAATATTAATTACTATTTAATACTTTTTAATAGTACTTACTAAAAAACCAAACTAAATTAGTTTGCAGCTTTGTGCTAGTAACTGCACACCATAGACGTGAAAACCAAACGGTGCTTCGTATGCACCAACGAACTGTACTACTGTACTGTACTTTTTGCAGCGTTCTTATCATTCTCTTATAACTATTGTAATAAGATGACACAATGTTTATGATATCGTAATTATTGAGAATTTTTGAAGATTAGAAATATGTAATAACAATCAATAATTCAACAACTGTCGCTTTTTGATAAAATGTATTGTAACAGACACCGGAATGAGCCGAGCATAATACACAGTGGCGCTAGGCATATTTAGTACTGGTGCACTAAGTCTGACACGTGAGTATAGCCGTTTCTTGTAGTTACATGACATACGAATTCCCCTAGTGTAAAGTTGCCACTCGAAGCGGGTGGCGCAGGAACTGGTAAAGAGACGTAGCTTCACTAGCTTGCGTGCTTCAGCACTGGCAGTTCGATTATAATGAATCATTTCTTTTCATAGTAACTGCTATTAAAGAGTTATTTACTAACAGCCGATGATAATTACTTACTATTTAATTGTACAGCTAAAAATATACTTAATATTACTTACTTTCAAAGTCCAACCTTTACTATTTACTTACTATTTAATATTAGGAAAGGCATTTACTTACTTACTATGATTTACTTAATAGTTTTTACTACCCATCACTATAGATTTCATCAGCGAAAATAAGACATGTATCTGAATCGAAAAATGTTCATGACAGTTGTTTGTGTTGCTGGATTATATCACGTGCTTCAGTTATTTGTTAGCGTGGAAATGAGATAGTGAAATCTGCATAATTATTCATTTTGCTTGATCAGAATTTCAAGTTTAATTGTGGGTTCTTGTCTTTACCGGCATTTTTGTACAGGATTAATGTTAATGCTTTTGTTGATCTGTGGTAGTTGTCGATGTCAGGCAAAGGAAAATGGTTCAAGATTTTAAACAGCGGAAGGTGTTTCACAGTTGATGAATGTCGGGATATAAATACGAAACAGATCTGTTTTTGTCTCGCAGTATTTTGCTGACCATTGGTCAGCTTTACGGAATCTGGCGCAACCTGTTTCGATATCCATGCGATCTCGGTGGATTAATTAAAAATCCGCATTTCACTGCAGTGGTTAATACAAAGACAGTATATGTGTACTGTGACGGTGACTGTGGTAATGAATATGCGTTCAAAGGTCGCATTGCACAAAAGGTCACGAAGGGATTGCAACTGGTGAGAATTGTACATAAGTATGACAGTTGCATGTAAAATAAGCATAAGAACTTGTTCAAAAGACTAACTGGACTCAGAGACTTCAACACTAAACCAGTCGGGGCTGCATGGCTCGAACGAAACTATGGCGATTCGACACTCATTTTCGTCCCGTAATTCAAAGCGAAAATTGTTCTTGTTACGTTTTATTGCCTTTATGTACTTGAAGTATGCCCACACCTAGTCACGACACAAAGACTGTCGAATTTTCAGATAACAAAAAACGCAAACATAAAATGTCGCAGCATCCATACACAATGCTTCATAATGATAATTAATCACTGGTCCATGCAGCTTCATATTCCCAGTCCGCATGCCGATCAAGGAGTCCAAACAACCCAGATCTTGCCCATCACGAGAATTAACTCTATCTCGGAATCGTTGAATACGTACAAAATCTGTAAAACGCGGACGTTGGGATATTATTGTCCATTTGTCCTGACGTGTGAGTACGTCTAAAATCTGCATTCAGGAAAATTGAGTAAACAAGACTGCAATAAATTAAAACATTGTACGCATTTTTTTCAAACAGGGATAACCCCAGGAAGGACAAATTATACGTATTGTGACATGTGGTTTACACCAGGAAGTGTGCAATAAAAAGTCGAATTTTACAAATGCTATACCCGTAATGGTGAAAAACCGGAAACGAGTTTTGCAACAAGGATTAAAATGACGGCCTTATCAGTACGTATAGTCACACCACGAACCATTTTTACATGATTAACATTTCAGTCTGCATTTGTACATGATCGCGGTATGAACATAGTGAAGATGAAGGCAATAGTGAAAACAATTGTACATAATAATTATTGGGCACATAAGTAATAATTATTAATAACCGATGTGTTCAAAGCAACCGCCCTGTTTCCGATGTTACCTGGATCGCGGCCACTTACGTGAGCTAAACCCGTATGCGGAGGCCGTGCCTGCGCTTCGCAACCATGTGGCTTTCGATCCACCAATGACGCCACAGCATGGGCCTCGATCTTTCCGAAGACCGCATTTCAACAGCATTTGCTCTGGGTTCGCCAAACAGAAACTGCAGTTATTTTGTCCGTTTTTGTCCGTGTTTGCCAACCGTTTCCTTTGCTGCTTTCGGTAAGTCTGTTCCCGCTGTTTCTTTTTCTTTCGCCGATAACTTATCGTACTATCAGTTCTTTCGAACTAGCAATTTTCGGAAGAGGCTTCTTTCTTTTCTGAAATATATGTTCGTAATTTTCAGAACCACGAATTCTGCGCACTCAAGGGTGAAGCAAGACCGTTATTTGATGAAGCAAAATGTGATAATCAGCAATAGTACTTCTATACTTGCGCAGTTATGGCAGCTTTACATCAAAAATTTATTAACAGTTTAACAGCTCTGAAATCAAAACAAAAAATATAGTATTCATAGACTCATAGTTGATCGTTGCAGCAGATTTGATGAATGTCAACGTAGTACTTAAACAAAGCGCGCCAGCTGTTCACCAGTCAAATACATATACGGTAGTCACCGTAGTGTAACATTATTATCTCGGTGCAGGTTCGTCCAGACTCCGTCAGCTCATAGGCTATGGCATCCTCCGACAGACCCGTGATCGTTCAATCAAACGACGTCGTCATCGTACAACTCCCCTTCGAGTTCGAGAACCTCTTCCAGCTGCCCCTCGCCTCCACCTCCAGAAAGCCCGAAACAGCCGCCAACGCCTCAGCCGCCCTGGGCATCGTCCCACGTTACCGTCGTCGCCAAAAAGCCCGCAAATCCCTCATCCAGCACCTGGAAGAGATCGCCTCGCCCCTCCTGCGCATCTCCGAGTGCGGTCGGGAGATCTACTGTATCCCGTGCGAGATGAATCTCACTGAGTTTGGCAAAGTGAAAAAGTCCTCGGTTAAGCTGCATCTCAAGTGTAAACGGCATCTGTTCAATTTGAAACAGCAGGAGAAACGGGTGAAGCACAGTTTACCCGCGGAGATCAAGCGGGATGATGCGCTGGGACTGTACAAGTGTACGCTGTGCGGGAAGGCCATTTCGAATGATGCGCACGATGTGAGACGACATTGTGCGGGGAAACGTCATCAGCGATTGTTGGTTTCGGAGGGGGTGGATGATCAAGAGGATACCGACGAAGAAGCCCTGCAGGAAGCGGTATGTCACGTACAAACTTCAGACTACATTTTTCGAGGCTAGGTTGTCAAGAAACAGTAAACATTTTCACGAATACCTGTATTTGCAGTTATAGCTTAACTTTTCATGTAAAAACGGCAGTTCATCATCAGTTACTTCTCCAGTCGAAATAAGCACGTATTAGAGAGTTAACCTGTTATAGAATATGGAATGACAGCTTAAGTGTAACACAGCTGAATGTTTTCAATACTTTCGTCACGAAAATTAATAATCTTCGCATTTTTCATAATCGAATGGACCATTTTCTACTAAGTATTTTCCTTCTTTGTTAGCTGCAATCGTGTATACATACTTGTTTGCACATCTGAATCACGGTAACGGTTATTGCTTTCTGCAGCGGAAGTGAGCAGAAGTACAATTTATTTACCTGGAAAATCTGTATCGTTCTATTGGTGCTTGTACTGCAATATTGGAATCATGTTTGAATCGTTAGGAAATCTGCCGTTTCGATGTGCACTTCCAAAGTTTTTAGTACTGCGGATTTTGTCTACGTGGTCATGATCCATTGATGGGGTGTAAAATTGCTTAATTACTTTTTTTAATCCAGTGTGTTGCTAACGGTTCATTACTCCATAATATTGTTGAATTAATTTCCAGGCGGAAGATGCGGCGATGGAAGCGGAAGAGGAGATACCGGATATTCTGCCAACTAAACAAATGTGCGCTCGAGCCTACAACAACGAATTCATCTACGACGTCCTGGATTTTGTGATGAAAAGCAATTGTCAGCTGGGTGTGATTAAGAATCTGAAGCGACTCCTTAACAAGTGGACCACTATGAAGTTACCCACATTGGACACTATTCGCCGCAATCATTTGCCACGTTATATGAAAATGAACCCGGATATTGCTCGTAAACGGGAAGAAGGTATGATGTGAAGTCGTATATTAGGGTTTTGTTGGAACGCTGCTAGTATATTAACTCTATGGTCTTTTGTTAAAAGTGACGTAGACTGCAATAATTACATACATCAGAGATATTGGATACATGATCGTAGGTTTCTTACTTACTAAAAGTATTTATCACAGTTAGTTTGACGCATGATTTGGCTGTGCGATTCTGGATGCTGGTCTTTCCTTTGAGACAGTCTGGAATGCTACGAATTTCGCAGTGCTGTAAATCTCGTTGTTATGAAAATGAACTAACAAATCAGCTTCATTTACTTCAAAGATAATCACGCTTGAATTCAGTCAGCATAATCTTCTGAATGTGATTTTGCAGCGGCATTGCGAAGGGCCGTCAAACAGCAGCAGAAGGAGTCGGCGGAACTGGCCGCCCTGGAAGCCGAAATGATCGACGACGGCACCGATAACCGCTACATCCACGGCGACGCGTTCCATCTCGGCGTGCCAGTTGGCTCCGTCAGCACACTGGATTTTGAACAGGCCATCAAAGCGCTCGGCGGCGGACAGGAGACCTTCTCCATTTCCGATCTGGTCCAATCTGTGACTGAGGATCCCATTATGAGCGATTGATGTAATGTTGTGATTTTTTACGCATGCTGATCTGCATTCGGAAGGTTATTTGTATATCAGTGGATTTGTTAATTGTGATTGATTAATTGTAGGTCGTTTTTTTGTAATTATGTTTCTCGTATACGGTATTTTAGTGCAGCTCCATTTTTGAAGTTCCACATTCTTTTACTGCATTTTAGCTATTTCCTGTGGTCTTTTTTCCGTGTTGCATTCTTTTGCAGTTTTTCGGTGGATTTTCGTTTAAAGTGTACTGAAATTCTTCCGCATATTCCGCTGTTGCTTCTTCGTATCATTCGGGTCAAAAGTGACTCACTTTTGTCAGAAACACAGTCGACATCGTCGTATTTTTTTTACGTACCGTCCATGTGTCATCGCGGCCGGCATGTCCGTCGTTATACATACGGCGCAACAAGTGGTCATTTCGTGTGATGAACACAATACAAAACTTATCGTAAATTATACCGCCTTTTGTTCTTGACATACAACGGTGTCATATCACCTTTCTGACCTATTAAACACCAGCAAATTATTACTGCTGAGATGAAAGCGAATCTTCGCAACAATAACAGTTAACATTATACTCATCGATAACTCGAGCTGCAAAAAGCGCAGCTGTCGTTTTTTTACTAAAGAAAACGTGGAAAAGCCGCCTTTTTTAGCAGCTATCTTTATCCATTTGCAGTATTATTTTTGTATATACTAGTGTTTTTATTGTTGAAATAAACCATGGCAAGACAACGAATTTGGAATCTCACCCTTGTATTACTCGCCCAGTCATTTTCGTCCATTTTTACCGCTCCATTACCTGTTGATGATAACCCGGTAGAAAACCCGGCGCAATATGCCCGAAGTTACAGTTCCTACGCATCCAGTAGCGGTTCCGTGCGTGACCCCTACGCCGACAACTTTGACGCCATGTACAGCACAATGGACCTAGCCAACCTGCCCCAGCGCCAAAAAGTGGCCATCACCCTACCCAACCCCCCGGGACCACCTCAAGCGCCCCGTCCACGACCCTCACCCGATTTCGGACGATTTGAAAAGGATCCCAACCAGGGTCCCAAGATGCCGCTACCACCCCGACCGCCGTACTCCTTCGGCGCGATGGATGTCACGGTCAATTTCCCCAAATATACACCGAATGTGGACGATGCGTTTTATGATTCGGATTCCGGTATGCAGCCCATGACCTATGTTGGAGGGGGTACGGCGGGTAAAGGGACCAGTTATGGGACCGATATGGATGGGACGGGAGGGGGAGCGTATGTTGATAAATATGCTCGTGATTTGGAGGGCGGCTTGTGGAAATGAGAGATATATACGCCTGTGCAGTAATTGTTGGTTTAAAGTGTTAATACCTACGTACCGTAGCTTGTTGTTTTGGAGGCGAAAACTGTGGCCGTTAGTTTTAACGGAAAACGTTATAGCGCATTAAAGAATATATTCGGCAAAGGAAAGCTTCGTTTCGGACTACACGCAATATGGAACACGCTGGGGCTGTCCAAAACAATACGATTAGTACACATATGTAGTATTCAGTATCAAATTACTATCAATATGTACTTCAGTAACAAAATTACTGAAAAGATACCGTATACGGCACACGTACACGCACCAAAGGGACCAGGATCTATACGAGCTAGATACAGCCGACATGTACAGGTAAATCGCGCCTGTTTTGCGGACTGTACGAATTTTGGTTGCAGCGATATATGACACAGTACATGTTTGGGTTAATGCTTGTAAGGTAATCGTTGAATGCCGTGGGAGGCAAGGGTCGCCACTATTGGGGACTTGATTTTACAATTAGTGAGGCGCAGAGCAGTTGCGCTGTCCCGAATGTTTGTAGCGCACACACAAGAGCCCTTGTTTTCGTTCTGATTAGCGTGTGTTTCGATAAGCGTTCAACTTCTACGAAAAAAAGAGAAATAGTGCTCTGCTGGAACTGCAACGTGAATCCAGGGAACTTTCGGTCCGGGACTTCCGGCTAAAACAACGATAATAAAATTTTTCCAGCACAAAGTCCGTAACTAGAATTGGTGATTACATTCACTGATTTCAAGGGCGAAGATAGTGGATGACACAACACATCACGGACGATAGTTTCGCTGGAAATCCGTTTCACGTGTAATTCACAACTGTAATGACATTTTGCGGAGCGGATGGACTGACGGTCACTGACCAAGCAAGTCGCAGGTTCATTTCACGAAGGAAGGAAAAATTTTGCCTTTATTTCGGTTGTGCTTTTGCCACAATTTTTGTTCCCTTTAGATTTGCGTTTTACTAATAAATCATGCTGAGTAACTTACTTTTCTAGAAGTGCAGGGCTGCAACCAGCTGCATCATTCGGTTTCAGATGTTTGTTTTGATGAGACTGCACAGACCATGGCACCACGTAACGGTACATCTGCCATCCAGGAACAAAACATCTCTACAGGTAACAGGATCTTCTCCCAGTTTTTTCTAAATCTGCCCGGCAAACAGCAGGTTCAGACGCTGATGGTAAATCGTTATGCATGTCTGTTCTAGCACAAGATCTAGAAAGAGGAAGACTTGTACAGTAGTCAGAAATATTATTCTCACTGTTTTGTCTGCTGTATGATCATGAGCTGACTATGTACGGCCAGTCGTGCCTACAGCGATATGGACGATTGTGCTTGCTAATTTGGTCTGGAAATTCCCTCCCTTTCAGATAAATCGACTTCCACAGCCGATGGGCTCTCTGGACCAGCACACAAACCCATCCTCGCAGAGCCACCTGAGTCCAAGAAACGTGTCCACTCTGATGAGAACGATGATATCATTTTTGTGGCCTCGTACAATCAGAAATCCCTGAAGAATGCCGATGCGCAGTCGAATGGCAAGGCGTCGTCAAAAGGTGTCCCTGTTGTCCCGTCGCGTTCGATGGAATCCCTGTGTACTCCGTTTGACCAACCAGCTGCCCAAGTCAGTGCCGTCGGTGCTGTTCCGGCCAAGGGGAGCGGCAAGATCGCCAGTGTTGATCTCAACCAGTGAGTTCTGAAATTTGCTGCTTCTATGGGTTTTCTCTTCACGGAAGCAGGAATCGAATTACCGTAGGCTCTTTCAATGAATTTCCTCGAACCAAATTTCTTCAACTTAATTTATCAGTATCGTAAATGGTAAATGTCACCTGCTAAAATTTCACCTTCAAAGATTGAATTAATTAAATTTAAAATTTTTTTGAAATACATGTTACCAGAAAAGGATTTTGATAATTGTGTTTTATAACTTGCACTGATTTACAGTTTTTAAATCTTTAATTCCCCCTTCGTTCTACTCTCTAGCACGGATACTATCTGGCAAAGTACAGTACATTCGGTATGTATACAATATTTTCAGGCAAATGACTTCCTCGGATGATGATATCGTTTTAATTGGAGTGGTGGCGGCCATGTTCGACGTCAATGTGGATCGAGTGATAACTCAGGATGTCTTTGATCGCCAGAAGCTAAAAAACGCTGGAAAATCTCCTTATATTGGCTCTCGTGATGTATCTATCGATGAAGTCCACGAGGTATTTTGCGTATGGGGAACAGAAGCGGAGTCGCGCAAACCTGCAACTTCCTGCAGAATTCCGCTCGTTGAAGCGATGGTAGTAGAAGTCTTCGTAAAGGTGACTACTGGAAATACAATAACATGCCTCATGGATTTGAACGACAGTGTCAAGCAACTAAAGCATCAAGTCGCAGCTGGTATGTGTTAATTTAGCTATTGACCATTACAAGCTTGCTATAGCAATTTGTTTCGCGTTGATTTAAAAAACGCACTTTTTGGCTTGCATTGCAGCAGAAGGAATCGCAGTGGATCAACAACACATCATCTTTTCCGGTATAGCGTTGGAAGGTAAGTGCACATTTCACTGGACCGCTTAGCGTTCGTTTGCCGGTAGTGATAACTATTTCCGCTATTTCAGACGATCGCCTGTTGTCGTACTATGGAATCAGAGAAGCCAGCATGGGTCATCTGGCACTGCGAAGCTTTGGCGAAATGTGGACTTTGATAATAAAAAACGACTTTCTGG
>JAQGAU010002175.1:0-16352 GCA_034698045.1 Paramacrobiotus richtersi
CTGGTGTATGATATGTTTGGGGCGTTTGGACGGACGTTCGGGATGGGACAGGAGGCGGTGGATGCCAGGGTGGTGGATTGTCGGATCTTTCAGAATGGGGGGATGACGGGGATTGCCGTGCTGACGGGGAGTCGGAGGTTCTTTATTATGAGCAATATTGATGGTGAGTGGGAAATAATTAGATTTTATGAAAAATACATAATGCTTGCTGCAGCTTGTAAAATAAATAAATGGTTAAATAAATAAATATAAAATTAATAATAATAATTATAATATTGTAAAATAAATTGTTGTAGAATGGGAATATGTTTCAGATAAGAGGCACTTTGGAAAATACATTTCTCGGGAGAAACACTTATTTTTGCCAAATTCTTATAGTTTAACGCTGGTGGAAACTGGTGGAAATTGATCTGTGTTTCGAAGTTTTATTTGATGTTTTTTTTTCCAAAAAAGATACCACACCGAAGAAGATAGTACGTAGACGATCACAACGGAAACAACCGAAAACAAAAAAGAGATAGGATTAATACTGATAAAATTATTTATTTAAATACTCGTTTGTTTCTGGATAATCCGCTTTTTTAGATCTGGGTGTTTTTCATCGGTCTGATTACGGTGCTAGAGATCGTGGAAATATTAAATTACTGGAAGAGTATTGCATTATTATTGTTCATTTTAATTAAATTTTTAAGTTGTAATCAGTTTTCAGCAGTTTTTCCCGTCGTGTTTTCTTCGAAGATAATTATTATGATAGTACTACTGTGAACGATCGTAGTGAATCGGCCATCGTTGTCGAAGCTGTAATTCGAGCTTGTAGCTTGTTCGATGAATACTTTACTAGTACACGGGCGTTATTGTGGTTACAGTAATATGTGGAGTGTTTCTTTTTCCTAAACAACAGTGGGCTGCATTGTGAGAATATAAACTGGAAAATACAGTTTAAATATAGCACTTCTGTTCGTTTGAAAAGGCCGGATACTCAGGAAGTGTTCAAAAAATTAGAAGCGGTGAATGAATGTACCGGAGATAAAATTGATATTACCAACTACAAGACCACAATACTTGTTGTTTATTTATTTGTTGTTTTTTTTTATGAGGATAAATACTATCAGGACGTAGACTCATCGCAGGATTTGCTTTCAAATTTATCATATAGAATTCGTTTGTGATTGACCCTTTTTATTAATAATCATTAATAATAATAATAATAATTATTAATTAATTTGTAATAATTAATAATTAGCATTATTAATAATAATTATATTTGTTAATAATAATAATTTTTAATAATTGTTAATAATCACTTATTACAGCGCCCACCCCGCTCCTGCGCTCAACAGGCCCGGTCCCCGACCTAGACCTCCACGGACCGCTCCCTTCCTGGGCCGTGGTGTGCCAAGAACGTGACGTCCAGATCCTCATCACCCACGGTTCGGAACTGCTCTCCGTGGACAAAACCGGCACTTTCCAGCCCTTTCCGGTGCGCTGCAGTGACCCGGTCCTGGGCTTCACCCACATGGCCGTATCACCCAACGGGAAGAGTCTGGCGTTGGTGACGTCCCGGGGGATGATCGTCATCATCCCCACGGAACCGGGAGCCATGGTGGCGTGTGAGTTCGACTCGGAATCACCGGATTTGCCGCCCAAACAGCTGGCGTGGTGCGGGAATAGCGCCGTGATTGGGTACTGGGCCAAGTCGGAAGGACATGTGTTGTTGTTGATTGGACCGAAGAAGGATTATATTAATTATCTGTTTGATTCCCCGGTGCATTTAGGTAAGAAATATCGAAGATTATTACGTTATTATTATTAATATTAGAAGATAATAACACTGTCAGATTATATTGGATTATTAAATTAGTCGAAGATTATTACGTTATTAATATTATTATTATTGAAAGATAATTATATTGTTAGATTATCAAATTTGTCAAAGATTATTATCGTTCTGGGTGTAAAAAGTTACTTTCGTAGATATGTTGGCACTAGTTTGATTGCATTGTTAGTTCAGTTTGTCCTCAAATTTCTCACGTGTCGATTCGAAAATTTGGCATCCGAAGTGCAGAAGAAAATGTTAGTTGTTTATTATCCGTTGTTTTGAATGTTATCGTTATTTGGTTGACTTCTTGTTTGGGCTGTTAGACTTTTAAATTGTATTTAATTTTTAGCAGTTTTCCCTGTCAGTTGATCTGATGGTGAATTATTACCACGGCCGTAGTAAAGTGGCATTGGTACAATCCAAAGCATACCCGAAAGCAAGCTTTGCTTGCTCGATGAATACGTAATAAACTGATAATACAAGTACCCGTTGAATTGTTCAGGTTATTTTTTCATGGACAAAAATAAATTCCCAGAGGTGCTAAATCGAAAATGAACAGCACTCTGTTTCTTGCTCTTATTTTGCTGTTTGCTTAATTTTTTATTGTTTTAAGAAAAATCTTTCCTTAGTAAAAAATTTCGCTTGATTTTTAGTGAGATTTCTTTTCATTTTCGCTGTTTCTGGAATGTACATGTACGTACTGTTTTTGCTTGGTTGATGTTTTGCTGTCTTTGTCTCACATCTTGCATGCTTGGCCCTGTGGTGCAAACTGTGAAGAAATTTTGCTGTGTTATTCGTTTCGTTATTGTTAAAAGCCGAGTTTCGCGCTGTATCAGTCATACAATTAAACTGCTTACTGAATGGTTAATGTAATAACCCAGTTCACATGAATCCCGGATATGTAAGGATCTGTTTTTCGGGTTGATATGAAATCTCCAGTATAAATTACATCATATGCAACCTTACAGTATCGGAAGCGGACTCCCTACGTATCATCTCCCGCGACACCCACGACATGATCCAGAAAGTCCCGCCCACCACCCAACACGTAATGAAACTGGGCTCCCTCGCGCCGGGCGCTGCCCTCCTGGAAGCCTACCGCGAGTACGAGGCCCTGTCCTACAAGGCGGACGAGTACCTCAAGATCGTCAAACCCCACCTGGAAGACGCCATCACCCAGTGCATCGACTCGGCCGGCCAGGAACTCGACATCAACACCCAGAAGCTCCTCCTGCGGGCGGCCTCCTTCGGGAAGAGCTTCTACGATAATCAGACGCTGACGGAGAAGTTTGTGCTGATGTGCAAGAACTTGAGGATTGTTAATGCGTTGCGGTTTTATCTGGTGGGGATGCCGTTGACGTGGCGGCAGTTTGAGGGGCTGAGTGTGGCGGAGCTGCTGGATAAGCTGGTGCGGCGGCGGCAGTATGAGTTGGCGTATCGGGTTTGTGGATATTTGGAATTGCCTGTGCAGGTAAGCTTGAAGTTCTCCTTTTGCAACATTGTAGAAATTCGTACATTTTTAATTGGTTGTGATAAACTGTTTTGGATTAGGTGTAATTTTTGGTTTATTTAATTTTTGTTGTTCCATTAATTTTCCTTTTTTTCGAGTTGTAAATTTTGCAAAAATAGGCGAATTTTTATGTGTGTTTTTTGATTGAGATTTGTGTTCCATTGAGATTTGTTTGGAAGATGTTGTTTGGGTATGTTTTTTGCTAACTCTTTGGATTGTGTGGTGAGTTGTTCTGTTGGGGATTCACTTTGTTCCATTCAGTAGATAACTCAGAGATTGCAAAGTGGTTGTAGTCGTGATGTGACGTAGTGTAATGGCTTTGTTGTGCTTTTCGAATCCTTCGCTTTTCGAGCATGCTGGGTAAAATTGAAAGTTGTAGTCCAGATTTTTTGTTTCTCTTTTAACTGATTTACGAGAAGGTCGGCTGGAAATATTTTGTTCGAATATAATCTTTTTCCCCATAAACAAAAAACCTCCCATAAATAAAACAAAATAGATCTCCCATCCCATGAAACAGAATGATCGCCTGAATATTTCTCTTGTGCACTTCCGATGTTAATTTACGACTGCCAATATTAAGAGGTCGCAAATCACTGCTTGTGATCCTGCGTTTACGGAGATATGCTGCTCTTCGGGTTAAACTTACATCTTATTATTCGGAGTGTTTCACCACTTCTATTCAACTTGTCATTGAATTAATTTTACTAATAAATATTTTACAAAACTGTTAAACATCAGTGCCTAGATTTTACAAATTAAATAATGATATTTAATAGTAGATAGAACTAATTCTGACTGAATTAATAAATGACTTCCGTTACCTCTGCTCCGTTGGTACGGGTGTTAACTGGAAGTTTCGCCAAGATCCTCCTGCACTGGTTACTGTAAGGTTTATTTCAATATTTGTTGATAGTATTTATAAGTTTTTGCCCTTTTTCCTCCGTATGTCGCATGGATGGATGTACGTATTAATCAGAACGGTGATTTGTCTGTTTGCGTGTTCATTTCCGCGATTGAGGTGATTGTTGTTCTGGTGTGTGTTTTTTGTCAGATTTTCTGGGATATGATTAATTTTGTGTATTTTATCTGCCGACTATGGTGATTCTGCAAGATTCCATGAGGATTTTTCCCCCTTGGTGACCGTTGTTTTTTCGTTTGATTACTCCTCTCGTTGGCCGTGAGCTGTTTGTAGTCGTGGTGTGACGTAGTGTAGTGGCTCGTATATGGTCCAATGTAGCTTCTTTCCGTTGATATTAAAGTAAAAGTGTTTATTAGAGTAGATTATTTTTTACGTCAACGGTACAGAACTTGGTTTCAGTTTTAGCTTTTTGCTTTTCCCTTGCACACACGGTAATTATCATTGAATATTTTATAATCAAATACATGATGTTTATTGTCACTTTCTCACTGACATCGCCTAACAATGAGTACTAAATTTGTTTTCGTAAATAGTTATTCGTTTTTTTAATAATCAGCAGTTTTTTACTCATAATTTTAAAATAATTTAATGACAATAATTTTATTAATTTCCGCAATAATTTTTAATAATATTCGTTTTTAATCATAATCAGGGTGTATGACTGAAATTTCAAAATGCCACCTTTATTCATTTCGTTGTTTTTACTATCAACAGGAAGGTTTCGCCAAGATCCTCCTGCACTGGTCCCTGTACAAGATGAACCAGCGTAACGAGCCGGACGAAGCGGTAGCCAAGGCCATCATCAGTAAACTGGCCAAAACCCCGGGTATCTCCTTTGCGGAATGCGCCCGGAAAGCGCGCGCCCTGGGCCGCAACAAGCTGGCGATGGATTTGCTGGAGCACGAGACGTCGGCGCAACTGCAGATTCCCCTGTTGTTGGAGTTGGGACGGGAGGAAGTGGCCCTGACCAAAGCCATCGCCAGTGGCAACTCGGATTTGGTGTACGATGTCATTTTGCATCTGAAGGCCCGGATGAGTGCGGCGGAGTTTCTGATGAAGATCCGAAGTAGCAAGGAGGTGTTTGCGCTGTTTATCAAGTACTGCAAGGTCGGTAGCGGACTAATCATTTAATACCAATGAATTTTACCATTAATATTGGCAGTTAGTTTTTAATTTAAACTTTAACATTATAAGTATAAGCAAGGTAGATAGTATAAAATTACTGTAGTATGGAAGAAAAATGTATCGTTTTTATTAACATCGTCAGTACGGATACCAGAGTTACCCTTTTTCAGCTACTGTAAATTGTTTCGTATCGAATACAATTTGATGGATTATTTAATACCGCAGTATTCCGAAATGCTGCCTGGTTTAAGTACGCAATCTGAGTTCCTTTAGGTAGTTTGTGGAATAAGAACTGTTGTAGTTCTACTTGTGACAAAACGTAGTGCAGTGGCTGTTCTCGCGCAATTCACTCGCCTTTTCAGTGCTACTTAGTACTTATATTGTTAAATGCGAACAATTTCGCCTTTGTGTAGGTGGAGTATTTTTCTTCTTTTATGTCAGCATTAATGTTTTCGGCGTTGCTCCCATAAGGCTACGAACTGGTTCTTTCGTTACCCCCGGGCGTTAATGAAATGGCAGTTAATTTTACGATTAATAATAATTCTGCCATTAATTAACACTGTTTTTGTTTGGTAAGGTTCGTCATGATTATAGGTGCTTTTTTAAAAATTACTGTAAATTCTTTCTGTATCAAAATTAATGAAAATGTCCTGAAATATTTACAAACGTTTTATTCAGGGTTAAGATGACGACCATCGCATTAAAACGCTACCAAAATGAACAGCTCACACGTTGAAAAAACAACCAAAATCACCATTCGCGCCCCCAAAACGTACGGGCATGGTTCCCAATACCGCCGCGGCGTTACCTCGAACAACAGCTAAACTAACACGATGTATTGTATTCCTTAAAATTATTGTTGTATTTTGAAATAATCCGCCGTTAAGTTAACAGTATCTTTGACCGCTTTGAACGATAACGGCACGGGTTGGAACAAGAACTGGTGTACTTGTACCGAAACGTAGTACACTGGCTATTGAGGCTCCCGATAATGCTCTCTACTGTAAAGTGCTCAAAAGCTAACCTTTCACCTGTCTGATTTTATTAATAAAAAGTTCCAACGAGTTTTTTGTTTTGTCGGGCGCATAACTGCACTGCATGCTCACATGAGCTCTGAATCTGTTCTTTTCTTCGTAAAAATGAAAACTGGTTTTGTATACGAAATTTGCTGACATTTTTGTTTTGGGTTATGTCCATTCGTTGTCTGCAGATTGCAGTATGTGTTCTTGTTGTTGGTGCATATTACTGTTTAATTAATTAATGCGAATCAAATAATGATCGTAATTTAATATGCCGTGATGAGCAGAATTTAATTTAAAATATACAATCAAAAGAATATAATTATAAATGGGGAGTTATCGATGTCTTACCAATTTTTCTTCTATTTAGGAATTGAATCCGGGGCAGTTGCGGGATCTGTTCGTGCAGGAAGACTGGCGCACCGACGAGGGCATGACCTACGTCCCGGAAGGGTTTTATGAGAAGTTATCACCGTCGGAACGCCTAATGGCCCTGCAGAGTGCCGTGGAACGGTTTGAGCACGGGCGGGATGAGTTCAACAAGAAGATCACGGAAGACCAGATCAAGTTGATGCGCCAGCAGAGTAAACTGGAGGAGAAGTATAATCGTGGGTACACGGGGTTGACGGTGCATCAGACGCTGGAACTGCTGCTGAGTGATGGGTTTTATAAGCTGGCGGATGATCTGAAGAAAGATTTTCAGGTTAGTTGAGTTTATCGTTGGTTCGTTAAAAAATTGCCCGCAGTGCGTAATTTCTACATATTCGTGTATTTTGATTCATTATTGCCTAGTTTATTGTGGACATTTTGAAATGAATGATAAAGTAACTGGATATTTTATTTTATGCACATAAAGGAATAAAATTTACGAGTAACTAACTGTAACTTTGAAAGAAATTGCAGACAGTAGTTTAACTGTTATTGCCCAGTATATTGTAACTTACTGTCAGCGCATACTATTGTAGTTTTAAAGTTCTCGAAATTTGTACTTGTTTTTTCTTTAATAATATGCCTGCTCACGCGGATGCAATAAAGTAGTTTTCCCGCTGGAATAGTTCATCAGCGGGCAGGAAATCGGAAAAATTGCCGTGAAAAATATCAGGAATTAAAGAAAATGAGTGGGAAACTAGAAATTAAACTGGAAAAAATGCTGTGAAAAACACCATGAATTAAAGAAAATTAATAGAAAACTAGGAATTAAATTTTAGAAATGCTGTAAAAAATAGCATGAATTAAAAAAATTTAATAGAAAACTAGGAATTAAATTGGCAAAAATGCTGTGAAAAATATCATGAATTACACAGAATGATTAGAAAACTAGGTATTCAATTGGAAAAAATGCTGTGAAATATCATTAATTAAACGAAATTAGTAGGAAACGAGAAATTGAATTGGAACAAATCCTGTGAAAGATACCACGGATCAAAGAGAATTAATAAAAACTAGGAAAATTAAAAAGATGCTGTGAAATAGGAAAATGGGAATTAAGTTCGGAAAAACTGCTGTGAAAAAATACCATGAATTAAACAAAATTAGCAGGAAACTAGGAATGAAATTGGCAACAAATGCTGTGAAAAATCTCATGCATTAAACAAAATTAACCGGAATTAAACTCATATTTTAATTGCACCCGTTGTATTGTTTCCAGATTGCGGATCGCCATTTCTGGCTGGTAAAAACCGAAGTCCTGGCGCGGAACGGTCACTGGGATGAGTTGGAAAAGTTATCCAAGAGTGTCCGCAAACCGCCCATCGGCTGGGAATATTTCGCACTGGCCGCCTTCCAGTACCACAACCGCAACGAAGCCTACAAGTACGCCATGAAAGTGGAGGAGGAGAACAAATTAAAGTGTTTTCTAAAGATTGGGTTGTTGGATGAGGCAGCGGATGTGGCTATCAAGCAGAAGGACCCGGAGGCGCTCAACAAGGTGCTGGACAAGTGTCGCAAAGAGGACACGGGGGTGATTAGTAAGATCACGGCCGCCAAGACACAGTTGGGATTCGCTTGAATGTTGTTCGGGTTTCCGGTCCATTTTGTCTGTGATTTTTTGAATGATGTTGATTTTGACTTGTTTCATGCATGTTTTGTGTTTTACATTTCGATTTGACTGTTTGTTTAGTAATTTGGTATTGACATTCCGGATTATGGTGAAATGCGTTCGCATTCATTTGAATTAAATTTTGTCATCCCAGCTTGCATTTCACAGAATAACCACTGAAACCAAAGCTTCGAGTCTAATTGCTCTAAAACTGCCTTTCCACATAGATGTGTATTTAGATATCAGGTCATTTCACTTCCGTATCATGGAAGTTTTTTTCGCAGTCTTTTCACTGGAACCACGGAAGCAGGTAGCTAAATTACATTACAGGGGTATGAGTCACCACAATCACCCTGACTGCGCTACTGTGAGGCGTGAGCTGAACCGAACATGCAGACGCACAGTTTTAGTCTATTGCTTATTTTCCATGTCACATGGACCATGTGAGTGCAAGTATTCAAGTTTACAGTTAATAGTCAGACAATACGGTTGTTGGAGGAAATCTCTAGATGCTCTACCACAAACCACCCAGCCTCAATTATACCCATATTTCAAATTTTTAATCGGTTGTATTATGGAAAGCACTCAGCATACAAGTGATTTGGATTTGGACGGTATTCCGCGAGATCTTGTGGTGGAGATCTTCACCTGTCTGGACGCAGTTACACAGCACAAACTGCGCAGGTACTGGGCGATTGAGATATACGTTAAGCTTTTGTAGGCACTTCGATCATGCGAACGCTTTGTGCTTTAGAGTTTGCTCCGCATGGAATACGTTCATTCAGAAGTGTCCTCGACTTCGGGAACAAGTTGTACTCGAATGGACCCTCCCAGAAACCGCCAAGTATGGATCGGGTTCCTCCTGGCAGACACTACCACTGGCGTTTACAAGCTGCCTGGGTCCCGAAACACGGATGTTGGTCTTGCGAATCACGATGAAAGAAGTGGATGATCAGCGATGGGACATGATCAGTGGAGGTTTTGGTCGTTATTGCGTTCGATACACTCATACAGTTGGATGCTGTCTCGAAGCGTTCTTTCGACCAGATTGGATAAGTGCACTCTTTCTGATGCCAGAGCTGTATGAGCAGTCGAAGCAGCTGCGAACCATCGTATTTCAAGGTAATGACTTTTATTACTCTGGACCTAACATTGGTCTGTATGTCTATATGGTTGGTTTACAGATATCTCGTGTGATCTGGATGTGCGTCACTTTCCTTCGGAACTTGCACCGTCTATCACGCAGATACTAATACTGAACACCAAGCTGACGACATGTTTTGAACATGAGTTTGTGTGTCTCCAAATTGGCGAGGCGTGCAAGAAAGGGGCGATTCATAAAAAGCCATGTTGGCCCTGGGCTTCCGATCCCGTCTATGGAGCGACAATAGCCGTTGGAAACTTGATGGGAGCGTTGGACGAAGCGCAGGGGAAGGTTTTCGAAAAGAACGTGGCCGCATTTTTAGATATTCACCATAGAGACAACTTGAGGAAGCTGAATAGGTATTCGTACATTTCCGCAAAAAATTCTGAAAAATTTAGAACTGCGATCAATCACAAACATAGTCAAAACGGGAAATCTCTTATTTACATTTACCATTCGTAAAAGTGGCTGCAGAATGTGAATCAAGAAACTAATGTAACAGTCACGCTGGTACGAAGAGTATAAATGTTTTCATGGGGAAGGTTACGGTCCTTTGCAGATCGTTTTATTCAGTTCATGAAACATTATATATTGTGTCTGATATTTGCTCTGCAGCCTTACTATAAATGTCGCCTTCAGGATAGCTGTACAAGAAATTTATTGTCCTCGTTTTATGTATCATCGCTTTGTCACGTTTGGCCGAAATTGTGCAGTCGTACTGTACTGTACTGTCTGTACAGCTGTGTGTAGGTAACGCCGAATTAAAGCGTCGGCGAGCGGTATCACAGTGACCTTCTATAGTTCGGAATTTAAGAGGTGCATTCAGTGCCATTAGTGTAACGTACTTTAGCTATCAAGGTAAACGTGGCATTATGTTTTCTTAGGCTTGAAAAGCAGTTTGGCAGTGCTGATGTTGCGGATGGATTGGTTCGGCTGGATTTTGACTCGTTGCGTCGCTGTCAGCCGTGGATTCAGCAGATGATGTACGCTATCTACGCCCGACGATGTTACTTTGGCATTCTGGGCCGGCGTTGGGGACTCTTAAAGGAGTGGCAAAACTAAAAGGGTGTGGCGGCGATAATGATGCATACGGGGATGCCGAAAAGATCTGTTTACAGTTACCCGATAGGTCGCCTGCCGTTGGACAAGAATCTTTGCACCTGCAGCTTTTCTTGAAGTTCTTAATTTGCACTTGGTCTTTTCGACTTTTTGGAAAGGACATCTTGTAAAGTGTGTTCGTTTTGTGCTAAGTTTTGCTTTGTTTACAGTTTCTGTTCGGAATCAGACTACTTGTGTGGTAAATAGCGCAGTAACGATTTAAACAGGAAGCAGACGCACCAGGTGCAGTAATAAGCTTAAGCGTAGTTGAGGAGCTGATGTTTTGAATGAAATTGAGTGGGAAAAGATGCGGTGTACGAAACGGACACGTAGCAATAATAATTCAAAATAATGTGTTTAGTTCGAGCGTTTAAGTTTAGATACTAAGAGTGGCAAATTGCAATACATAATCACTCTTGCACTTGCTCACTTACTGTTAGTGGCACAGGAGCGAACAGAGTTTTAACATGTACAATGTAGATCGGGTGAACGAATACCGCGGGGTCGTTTCTGTTTTATGGAAAAGTAAGCCAACTGCTCCATTAAATTTATGACTAGAGTGGAATTTTCAGATAATATTGCAAACAGAGAAGTAGGACAATTATTAATTACATGCAGGCAGGAGAAATAAAACGGCGGGTCGCGAAAACACTACTACTGTCATAAAAAGACCCGGTGACTTCCAGCCGGAAAGTATAATTTATATCGCCAGTGCGCCACATTATTCACCGGAAAGTATATATTCACCATACATGCCGATCTGGTTACGCTTTCGAGAAGACGGTGCTCTTTTCTGATAATTTTAAGTAAACGCTCAGGTATCAAAAGTTTTGCGCCCTTGAATTAATCTGGTTCCTTATTTTATTAAGAGTTTAACATTTAAACTGCTTTTTGGAGACTCAGTGCCGGTATAAAATAAAACAATTTAAATGTACGTATCGAAAGGTTTCATTGAAAGTGATCAAATGATAAAGCAATCACCGACGCACCGTAAGTTACTGACTTGTGCGAACACAATCTACCGTAGTATGGTCTATCGGGTACCATGTAATATGATGAATTACAATATCCACAAACTACCGAGAAAACCGTGTTATGATATAGTATGGACAAACTTGCAAATAAGGAAGATACGAAACAGAATACGGGTAAGTATTTATCAGAGAAGACGAAGCTTATCGCCTGACTCTGGTTGATATATTTATCTGTACGAGGACATCAACATGCTGTGCGCCGCCTACGTCACATCGACATGCAACGCGCCACCCAGCAATGTGAGTCACAGCGTATGCTGTCGCATGCTGTCTGTGCAGCGTAATCGGGTGGCGCGTTGCATGTCGATGTGACGTAGGCGGCGCACAGCATGTCGATGTCCTCGTACTGGCCGTATAATATCTTTGATTTTAATGGCTTCTTGTGACCTTAAATGGGAAAACTTGCAGAAAAATCTATGTCATTACAGTACTCCGAGTGTTATGGGGAAAATTTTCAGCTCATATTGCTAAGACAATGTCGGTGTCGATTGTGCTCTGATATTTTACCTCTATGCATAACCAGGTTTCTCCTGATTGCAAATACTTATTGTAAGACTGCAAAAGAAGGCTAATACTAATGGTATTATTCACACTAACGATGCAGTTGCTAGGCGCAGGCACCATTGCTAGGTAGAATTTGGATCTCAGTCTTATCCATTAATATCGAAGGTATTACGATACACTACACTGGGATAACGATTCTGCCAAAGGTAGCCGCGCCTGAGTTAACTACCTGCATGCCCAGGGCGGATCTATTTCCACGCATGTCTGACTGGAGGTATTTCTAGCTTCCCTATCTGAACAATAATAACAGCACTGAACGCATAAAAGTTCAAGCCCTTTCCATAAAAAATTTTTATGCGTTTACATAAAAATTTCAGTGCGTTTCGTGCACCCAAAATCAAATCGAGTATTTAAACTGCCCATCTGATTATCATTACGCAAAGTTACGCAACTCAATTTTGCAGGGTTCGGTAAAGGAGTTGTGAGTCGACATAATCGGCATCTTTACTTTTTGACCGCGTTTCGTCCCTTTCCAAACTTATCACCATGAACCGATACATTCTCTTCTCGGTGATGCTGGTGGCTCTGCTCGGGTTCTACGGCCATCTCGGAGAAGCCGGTTGTCTCCTTGGCACTGGCCCTGGTGGCGCTGGTGCCCTTGCCGGTCTGGACAGCTGCCAGCTCGACGTATGCGGGGATGAGTGTGAGATCAAGTCTGGCCAACGGAGTAGCAAGTGTGTCGGGAGTTTCTGTTACTGTTACGGAACCTGCTGAGGTAGCAGATATTTGTATAATAACTTGTCAATTAATATTGATGATATAATCACCCTGACTTACAAGGGGTATACTTTGGACAAAGTCCGTAGTTTCGGAATGCAGACAGTTCACCAGACGGCAGACAGTACAGTGAATAAGTAGATCGTTGAATTGCGGTACGGTACAAAACGGACCATACCCGACAACGTACGGGTATGGTACGGTACTTCGGATCCTAATCCGAAACGTTACGGTACTTCGGATCCTAATCATCGGATTTTGCCATGATCTTTTAATCCGCAGAGAATTTTGTTACCGATAGAAATGTCAATACCTATTATTAAATAATTTGGCAATTTACAAGAGTTCTGACCATGCTCCCTTTGCAGAACTGATTGTTACGACGCATTCAGCATGGATCGATGGACCATTGGACATTGCATTAAATATATATAAAGCAGCGGTTTTGGATGTGTAAAGTGTCAGTGTATATATTTAGAGTGAGCGTTTTTGCAGCTCGATGACAGCTTATTGCAATAACCTGAAATTATTGTGTGAATTGGTTTATAGCGTCCAGTTTATTGCGTCTGTCCCTTTGATGAAGCGAGCGTTTATTGCGTCTGTCCCTCTGTCCCTTTGCAACGAAAATGAAGCTTAACAATCATGAACAAGTCAGAAAACTGCAGTTCATTTAAAACTGGATTTTGCTCACAAGTTAGTGGAATTGTGCACGGTAGACAAACATTCGATGTTTCGCCGTTTTTTTCACCTGCAAAATACCCTGTAATCAGCATTTCAGAATCATTCTCATATTTTGGCGGATACCTGTGAGGCGTCGAGTAATCTGCTTGTCAGCTGACCATCAACTATTTCGCTAGCTTACTTGAAGCACGAACTGAGCAAATAAACCAATAAGCGGTTACGCTGCTCTAAATTGAATTTACCCGTAAACAGTCAAATGCACTGAAGTCGGTCCAACGCTGTTCAAGTACACGACCGGAAGTGACGAAACATGATGTGGTGGTGCTTTACAGAATGGGTAACTCGCGTGACTGTTCACGATCAGTCAAACACGCATATTAAATCACACAATTTTTGTTAGAAAACCAAAACATATCCGTAAAACACCACTTGTACCCAATACCGCTTCAGTATTATTTAAAATGCAGTAAATGCCACTTCATATGCAGTTAGCATATGCATAATGCATTCAGCACCATAAAAACGTTAGTATAACGCAATCGTCATTACGTTTAAACTTATACTCTAAGTTCTCCCTTTTCGGTTCGCAGAGGTGTCCTCATTCCCTGCTCTACGTAAATTTTCTCCCTGCCGCTCAAAAAACGTGTAAAAGAACGGGGCAATATCAAGCCGTATTCGTTTTTCACTAACTTTTTTTCACAATTCTAAAACTTTTTTAAGCTGTCCGTTTTTTAAACGAGACAGCGATCGCTGCGTATGGCAGCGCAGTACCTGCAAGAATTACATATTGCAGCTCGAGCGTACGGCCGTGTGCATTTACACCGTCACCGTTTACTATGCAATAATGACGTTTTTTCGTCCCGTACTGCGTGTAGGTTCTACAACTGTCACATCTATGGCAAACTTCAGAGGATTCAGTACGTAACAAAACTATTGGTATATGTGTTTGTACGTAAACTGGGTTAACAAACTGTGCAACATACTGCGCGTATACATTATTTCTTTATCTTTACATCCACGTTCTGTAACTGTAAGTATAATATACATATAATGGCCAGTCAACCAAATCTGAAACTAACAATTACACAACCGAAACATGCCGCTACAACAAAGTTTGACTAGATATGACTCAATAAAAATGATTATAAAATTTGGGCAAGACATAAAATTATGAGTGTGTCATTTGCATACAATGGACCATCTAATGCACTATAGCTGTAAAAAGTTGTAGCAATCCACAAAATACCGACATTACGTAAGTTTTCATGCGACAGAACACCAGCTTTGATGGCAATCGTCGAATAATAAGAACCTTAGTGGAAATGGCTTTACAGGAGATCACGGTTGGGAGTTTGCACCATGATGGGGCCTTTTGATGAGCAAAGGGCACGGATATGCGAGCTCGTATTTGTTCAAAGCTCTCATCGCTCCGCATATCTGGATATACGGGCCCTCGCGTATGGGGCTTCAGAACTGCTTGTACGTAAAGTATGAGTGGCAGAAATAGTTTTCTCTTCGAAGTACGTACTGCATAAACCAGTTATCAGGAAGACGCAGTTTTTTTTAAAATTAAGAGGGCACTTATAAGCCTGGCACTCACACTGATGCATTGACTGCATTCCATAAGAATTTCAAGATTTTTATGACAATACATAAAACTTTTTACATATTTTTTATGCATATTTTGACTTTTTAACTTAAATACCTAAAACTTAAGACATTTTATGCAAAAGCGTGCAGTTTTTATGCGTACAAGGTTATCGTTTAAACACAGAACAAGTGAGAAGCTATGTATCTCGAATAATTCTCGAGACTGCAGTGGTGTTAGAGGATAAATGTGAGATTCAAATAAGATCCAGAAATTATAGTACTATGAGGTCTGCGTCTAGCAACCCTACGTACATGAGTGAGAATAGCCTTTGTTTACCGTCTTATTGTTAGCAGCAACCTGGTGATCAAAATAAATGTAAGCAACATTCATAGCATCATGTCGCGGTTTCGTCTCCAGATAACGCGATGTCGTCTCTACTGTACCGTATGAAAAAAAAAGTAGGCCAAATGCTCCGCTAAATTTATGACGAGAGATAATATTACAAGCAGCCAATGTGCGTGGGCGCCCTCGCGCTCAGTCAGTGTGGTCGAACTGTTACACTAACTCGACGGTTTGTAATAAGGAAACAGTTTACTGCAGGAATCATAGAACAGATAAAGCCAATTGGCAGCTTCCGGCCGTCGAAACGGCTTGCTCTAAACCCTAGAGGCTCATGGGAGATCGTCGAACGGTAAAACATGGATATGGGAGCGAATTATTCTCGAAGCAAAATTTCATGGTGCACGTCACAGCTTATAGCACTCATTTCGCCAGTGACTTTAGTCGTTTAGACACTCAGCGGAAATGGCTGAATCAGCGGCAAACGTTGAACTTCTTCCCTGAAGGAGTGGGTTGTCATGGGTGGTGATCTTTCGGTAAAGATATTACCCACTGGAAGTACAGTGGACGTACCGCAACTGCTATCGTCTTCACCAATTCGTTATACAACAACACTATCGATGGCTTTTTTGCCGAGTAAAGTGCTTCGGGCGAATGTCTTGTGCTGACTTCTCAACAATAGCTCTTATGCCCCAGCCGTTAGTACCGCCTACAGGTTCTGCCGGACAGAAATCTCAGCACGATGCAGACAGAG
>JAQGAU010002176.1:0-16343 GCA_034698045.1 Paramacrobiotus richtersi
TACGCTTGGCATAAACATTGTTATGACATAATGATCGATAATTCTGCTCGAAAACCTTACGAAATTAATGCTGAAATTATCGCCAAAACAATCAACAACCTACACTAGCTTTCATCAGCTAGCACGGACACTGATGAAAAATAACAAACCGTTGACACAATACCGCAGTTCACACCGAGTAAATACACAGGGTACCATGTACACAACCAACATTTTCACTGATACACAACCCTCTCCATGAGTGTTATGACGTTACCATCGCTACCAAGCAAACGAAACGCTGATAGTGTAAAAAAAATTTTATACATTTTATACCTTAGCGGTGTTGTTGCGCATGCGGTAATATTTATTTGAAATCCGAATCAACCTCATGCATAGCAAAATATTGATAGTTCCCACTTCACACAGAACATTCATACAAAGTCGTTGAATTAGGGTAAACAGTCACATTACGTTACTGCGTCCTCACAAGTGTCAATGTCTTAGAAACAATAAACACCTGTTGACCTTTCATGAAAAAAAATTAAAATTAGGGAACCATCCACGCGCAGCCGAAATATACCTCCTAATGTTTAGAAACTGCGATCTGAAAAGCGACTGCAAAATCATAGGAACTCAGCATTTCGTGCAAGTAAATTTCGTTTTCATTCTAACAATCATAGTTAGCGAAAACTCGAACCGCGTGACCGCTGCCTTCCAGTGCCAGCGCACTTACTGTGTACTTGTACTTTTGTATTCTTTTCAATGAGAACGAGCAAGGAGTGTCAACAATAAAGTTAGTCATTCCCTGCACAATAAACACATATAGCTAAAAATGACTTGTGAAAACTCTAATCGTCTAAAGAAAATCTTTTTCCACGATTTCGTCAATGACTATATGTGGACAAGATGTTGACTCACAATGGAATTCGCGTTTCGAGCCTTTACACTACGATACCAGGTTATTACGACGGTATGCTTTATCACTTGATCTTACAGGTTAATTCTGGCAAACATTTATGAAATATATGTCATCCGACATACCACAACAGCAACATATATTATATGTAATTACGGTATTAAGTACGAAAGGGGACACTTTCATCGACTGGAACACATTGCCAAATAAGCACAAACTTCCTACAACAAAGTGATCCGAAACCCCATTAAGCACTAAAATCAATGACCCTCTCTTACATTTCGAACTGGCCGGACACTTGATCCCCATTCGTACACCTTGTATCATCGCATCCCAACAAGGCCACACCGCACCGTCGTCCACCGAACCCTTCTTTACAATTACACCGATACGTCCCGTTCCGATTCTCACACACTCCGGTATCTTCACACTGTCTCCCCAAAACAGATTCAACGATATCCTTCTCACAGGTGCTTCAATCCCTCTTATCCTTCCAAGCATGCAACTGAAAAACTTGATCAACATCTTCACGTTTTCCATGCACACAGGGAAATGCGTCGCATTCCGTTTCACGGTTGGCCCCGGTGTATCCGGGTGGACACTGGCCGATGTAGCCAGTCGAGTTTTTGTTTTTTAACGTATAACACTGTGGTATGGAAACCGCCTGGAAAAGAAATATACAGTCGGAAAACAAGTAAAAGTTTGATATATCCATAACTAAACAGTCGGCCAAACCCAGTCATTTACAAAACAACTGTCAGACACACTTCAAATTCTTTCAGTGCTACGGACCAGTTAACTTTATGTCGCAAAAAAGAGAACCATAAAAAGAACATGCCTCCAAATGGTACCATTTGACCGGTCAACATAATTCGAAAGACAGCTGTTTAGGAATGTCCCTCACTCGCATTTGGAACTGGCCGGTCTCATGCTTACCCGTCGCATCATCATCCTAACACTAGTTACTAATTCCTAAAACTGATGGAGGAATGGGTGTTCAGAAAGGTCACGTTGGTAACACCTGGAAACACAACATTCCAGATAACGCTTTTGAAGTAGAATTTTGATTATTTATAACAAACTGCAGACTGATGGCATTCGGCATCGTGGCAATAAAAAAAACTGAAAATATTTGGCAACATCTCTGCATTACATACACACGTACCGTAATTACTATATGCAAATGATAAACGCGGTTTGGTCTTTGATTTATACGTGACAATGCACTACGAATATTCTTATTGCTGTTGTTAAAAGTAGGCTTGTTCGGCTTTTGCAAGCCTGATTACTGTGCGTCAGTTCCGTAATAATAACCATACAATATTCGTCTTGGAATCTCGATTTTGCAGTTTAAAAATATTCTCGTTCACCGAAAAATGAGTGTCAGAGACGGTTTATTTTACGAGTGGAGCTACGGCTTGTAAACAACATACATAAACACTCCAGATAAAATGTCAATTTCGATCTCAGTCTAACGACATTACCAAAGTCAAAATATAATCTGATGCAAACAGGAAATATCTACCATTCCCACTGGAATATTAGAGGTAAAACATGGGAATGAGGTTAAAATACGCACATTCATAATCATTCTGCAGTTTCCTGCACTGCGCATACGGAGATGGACATTCATTTGACAAGCAGAAGTTGGGCAAATTACACGTCTTTCCTCGAAACGCCAACACATGTAAAGCTACAAATATGGTATAGACGTTAACAAAAAAAGATACACCTGCGTTAAGAACACCAAGCGCATCGGCGAACATTTCAAAGTAATTAACAAAAAACAAGCTGTATAAAGTGCGCTACAGAAACATCTGTGTGAATTTCAAAAAGGAAAAGCAAATGCAATGTATCTGTAATGATCCATAACAAAGGTATTTTAAAATAAACTTCCAATACAACAAAGTAAATCACACCGTGCCGGTAAAAAAAGTAAATAACACCAGAAAATAGCCTATCAAGCAACACTGGACACAAACGCATTTTACTAACACCATAGCGGAAGTCATTCCACGTGACCTGACACCATCCTCCATATTCACAAGGGATGACCTTACACGTCTCATCACTTCTGACGCCCTCGGCCCCCTCGCTGACGGTCACATCCTTCATTAGTTCTAACATTCTCGAATCGGCAATTTCGAATAATGGCACCAGCTGTCCGTTTAACCTATTCAACATGTCCACAGTTTAAACGACGAACGACCATTGCAGTTCTGACTATGACTAGTTAGATTACTACAAAAAAACTCGAAAGCGTCCCTGAAGATGAATCTTGAACACTAAAAATTCACATGAACAGTATGGCATACTAATCCAAAAATTTCTAACTGTTAAAATCTGCAACTGCATCAAATTTGGTTTGATTTACTACTGTACGCCGCGATATGGGTGGAAAGCACAATTAGCCACTGTACTACGAATCATCCATAACTCTGACAGTCTTCTGAGCGTCCGAGCCCAACAATCATGTAATTTAACAAACCAACTGTAGATTGACTTCAGTTTCCTTCAGTGCATTTCACCGTTTAACCATTTTAACTATTTATTTATGTACAAGAATCACACAAAACAAGCTGGCAAACATAATTCGAAAAACAGCGTATAGGTAACTGAAAGCTGCACTAAACAGTCTAAACTAGAAGCGCCCTACTATTTCCGGATTTTTCGTACTGCGATAACATACTTCCTATAATCCAATGTCAATCCAACGATAAATAAACTTACAGTAATTTTACAGTGCATTATTATAATTCCCAGCGAGAAATATCAGAATTCGTGCCAAATCAAAAAATAATATGAAAATTAAAACGCTAATATATAAAACACCCCACACTCCGCCACTTGCCGTCCGTCACGCCCTGGTTAGGGGTCACGGCCCGTCGTTCTCCGGGTCGTTCCAGGGCTAGCTCCACTTTCTGGTGGACTATCTGGATGGAGAAGATGGCGGTACTGTCGACGGCAACCAGCAGGACCGAGTCGTTGAGGGTGGTGCGGAAGTCAAAGGACACGTTGGTCAAGGTCTGGTTCAGCAGCTGCAGGAAGCCATCCGTGCTGAAGGCGGCGATGCCTGAATGTTAATGCTGGCATAATTGGCCCGCCCGTCCTGCCGGACACCGGCAGGTGAAGTCGTGTACCGGGTGGGGTCCTCGGCCAAGAGATAAGGGGGATGCAAGTTGATCCTTCGGCACCTGTTAAAGCAAATACAGTTCTGAAAACAACCACCATGTGAACTGTGAAATACTGTAAGAGTCATAATATGCAGTTGACTAGGCACAACACCGAAACAATGCAGTCATTTCGTAGAGATTCAGACCAACAAGCGATACGAAATTCGCAAAAAGTAAACCAACGTAAAACAGAATCTGATCAAGAAAACAAATGGATTTTGTGAAGTTAATATGCTACAGCAGGAAGCTAGCTAATTAATATGCCGCAAAAAAGCAGCTGATCTTATAATGCAGCAAATTTGACGCTAAAATATTGCCTAATTGATTCAAATGAATTGTTTCTTTGTTTTACGATATCCGAGTGCTGCAGAGAATTAAGATAAAGGCAAAGTTCAACAATTCTGCCGGGTACAACTGTATGTACACAAGCACAATTGCTAATTTAACCTCAACAGATCATCGCGACTTGTAGACGTTGCGACTCCGTCGAACTAGAAACAGTAGTTCGATATCGTAGTGTAACGGCACAATCAAGAATAACTCCCAACGAAATATATGTTTGTGTTGAATACATCAACCGGCAATGCGTACCGCAAAATTTCGAAAACACTAAAAATTCATTTTATTTTTGCTGAATTCACGGGAACATGAATACCAAAGGTGGTGATAAACTGTAAAGACAGCCAACAAAGCTCAGCAGTTAAAACGACTGTAACAAGAAGACAATCGCAGTTAGCGATACTGAACCAGCGCACTTACTGTGTACCTGTACTATTGTGTTTGTTTCAATGAGAACGAAAAAGCAGTATCAATAATACAGTTAATCATTCAGTACACAATAAACACAGATAGCTAAAAATCTAATCGTCGAAAGAAAATCTTTTTCCACGATTTCGTTAGTGTCTATGCGGAAAAACTGTTGGTTCCCAAAAGATGGCGCTTCGTGCCGTTACACTACGATACCAGGTTATTTCGACGGTGTGGTTTCACTTGATTTTAGTTCTGACAAACATAATGCGACACACCCCAAGAACAACATATATATGCAAGAGGACACTTTCATCGACTGGAACATTATCAAAATGTGGGCACAAACTTGCTACAACAAAGTTGTTCGGAAAACTGAGTCAAAGCTCGTCGACACTACAATCGATGACCCTCACTTAAATTTCAACTTTCATTTACGGTGATTTCCGTTTCGCAGTTGGTCCCGGTCTATCCGGATCGACACTAGTAGACGTAGCCGGGCGAGCTGTTAAACGAGAAGCCGCTGCCGAGTTCCAATTACAGCGGATTTACTTCCGGTCATTCTTATCTACAGATATTTAGTAACCGATAGCCAGCGAAAATCGTGTTATTCATTCACAGTGATTTTTTTCTGTTGTTTTTATAAACTTCAAATTTTATGGAAGAAGGAAAAAGTTGGTACAATTTGTATAAAAGCTCGCACAAAAAGTAATTGTAGTCGACTTTGTAAATTTTGCATATTTAAATCAGTTTTCGGAACGCATTGTCGGACTAATGTAGGCATCCACGGATTTTAGGCCACTACACTACGATTCTGCGACAATACTGTAATACCCAATATGGTCACAACGGACGGATTCGCCACATAACACGCTCAAGCAGTTCTTTTAGAAACAACAACTACCTGACATTTCTTAAAAACTGATAGCACTGAAGAAACATTAACGAACCGTGCAGAATACTGTATAAACTTTGTAACGTATTCCAAAACCGAGAAAGATTTGCAGGAATAACTGCACAGCAGGCAAGGCCAACTGCACTGGCATAGTCGTCAGTTTCCGTCTCGCACAGACGACCGGTGAAGCCGGTACTAATGCAGTTACAGGAACTTAAAACTAGGAAATTACGAGAACAAAATAAGCACAAGATAGTTGAAGAAACCCCCCAAAAAATCATTTTATTCGTTGGTCGGCCGTATCAAAACGTTTAAAACAAATTACTCTGCAAACTCATTTAAGGTCAGTTTATAAATCTTTCAGAAAGTGGAAATGTAATAATCAACTGTAATCTTCGTGTGCCACTACAGTCCGTACTTGTACCTGCTTACTCCAGATCTAAAACCAATGTGCGTAATAAGGTGGGTAATCAGGAGTGAGAAAAATGTGCTTATGACCTGCAAGTTTTTGTATCCGTACTTATCGTTGATTTTTTTTGTTACAACAGTAAAAATAAACAAACAATATAAAGATCTTTAGTGGGAAAAACGAAGCTGGCGCTAAAACACCTACTTCTACTGTAATTATGTCAGTACTATAGTGACTTGGTCAAAGAACTGCTACGATGTACAGATACGCATTATCGTTTTTTAGCAGATATACTTATCTGATCCCATTCCATTTTTTTGCAATTCAGTGTTTACAAAATACAAACGGGAAAAAAGCCGCCACAATTTTCCAACCCAGTGTAACATCACCAGAAAAGTGTACAAACATAAACGGCCAGAAAAATACAGCAAATGTACAAACAAATTAAATAAAAATTATCCCAGGATAAAACACGGGCAAAATACGTCTTGAGCACAACCCAAACATTTGCAGCTGCCAAACGATATAAAAACCACACTTCCCCAGAAGAAAACGCATAAAACATTAAAACACTACAATATACCGAACCCGTCGCAATCTTCCCGACGGACTGACGAAGCGGACGCAAATTGTCCCGAAATGGCAGAACATCTTTTTTGGCCAAAAGACACGTTCCCAGCAGATCCCCGCTATATGAGTCGCTCCTCGGGCGGGGGCTTGAGCACATAGCCCATTTCGACGCGCGAACCGAAGATCTCCTGCCGACTGGGTGAGTAAGTTCCCCGTTCGGCGCGCCGTTTGCGGGCGGTTACGCAGAAGGCTAACAGGGCGCCCATGACGACTAGACCGACGAAACTGAGGGTCACGCCCAGGATGATGGCCAGGTTGTCGGGGGAGGCGGACACGGGGACGGCCTGGGATACTTCACACCTATCACCGCATTGTCGATGTTTATACAAGCAATTTTTTTTTATTTATTTCAAGTTTATTTTATTTTATATTTATTTATATTATTTTCAGTTTTTTTATGGAACATTTGCCAAATTATCCGATTTCCTTGTTTCTCGGGCTGGTTATTCAATCTTCCACTGACTGTCATCGAGCTGCGGCTGAAGCGGTTCTTGTATTCATCGAACGCACTCCTTCATACTGATCATAACTGATGCACTATTCACACCGAAAGTCAACTAAACAAACAATTATCTGAATCTTACAAAAGATACACTTTTCGTAATATGCGACATATTTACGGTGATTTACCAGTTGGACTGCGTCGCTGATCTGACTGCATAAAAAATATTTTCAAGTGAATGAATTCGTAGAACAGTGGCCGCAGCAGTAACAAAAATCAGAATACGAATTACGCTCACCACAATATAAATCGAAAACAAATGGTTCTATATCACACATTACATTTTTTTCTGTAGTGAAGGCAGCTCACTCTCCATTTTTCATTGCTAATTTCACATTCGCCACACAGATCTGTACGCAAATTGGTTCAAGAAAAGAGAGAATGCTGATAACATTATTCACTTGAGCTACACCGTCCACAAAATAATAAACGCCAATTCATAAAAATCCTAGTGCTGATTGCTTCAGCTAATACGTCAGCCCTATTCCAAATAACAAATTAACACGAGAACGCGCCCTAACAAGTAATAAAACTCGTACTACAACTCACCATTTGCCAGTGTATCCATCGGTACAGTTACACACCACCTCCGTCACATTGCCCTCCACACAGTGGACCACGCCCCCATTCTGACAGGTCACGCCCTCGCAGCTGCCCCCATCGATTCGTGTATCAATGCGACTCTTCTTCCCGCCCACTTCATTACACACGGCTCCATCGACATCCGGATCGCACTGGCAGCGAAAATCGTTCCACAAATCCACACAGCGACCGATGCCTTGACAGGGATTCGTGGCGCACAAGTCTTTGCCCTTACATCCGTACTCAATGCCCACCATCTTAGTTAGCCTGACCATACGGTTGACGGGTCGACTCTTCACTTCCGGGAACACGGGGAGGAGAAAGGAGCCTAATAGAACATGCATTTTAAATGTCAGAGCACTGGCACAATCCTGACCAGCAAATCTACTCAAACTGCTTCTGCTTGTCGATTTGGACGTTAACCAGTTTAATTTATTGGAAGTATACTGAACGGCAGTGAACGCTGGTAAAACGTTATACGGAATAGTCCGAATTAAAACGCATATTAAAACGCGCAATGAAAACAAGAATTCTTATTACGCACTACTGTACGTTCAACAGCTGATCGTGTTATTCACCGGTTTCGTAGAGTAGTGGCTCTGCAGGAGACAGTTTCGCAGAACGGTTTGGCAAACTTCTAGAAATACTAATTAGACAATCAAAATTTGAAATAGAAACTTTTTTAATTTGTTGAAAACAAATATGTATGATCCTTATCCGGTATCATTGCAGCCTTATCACCACTTCGAAAATGTTCATAATAATAATAAAATATCGACCCAGTATTCACGTTAGCGCCTATTCCGACCCGTTGCGGAACTATAGCACGATATGGACGCGAGAGTGCGCTGTGCGTAAATGTTTACAAAAATATATGATACTACAATACATGAACATTACATACATTAAACCAATACAAAATGTCAACACTGTTCTCCTACCTAATCGCACATCATCCAAACACCCCACGAACCCTCCGCCCAGCTGCACCGTGGCCTCCGCCTCAGCCAACACCGCACTCAGAGGGAAATCAAACCTGGGCACTTCCTGTGTGAAGCTCTGCCCATCAATGGCAATATTCATCGACGCTTCGAGGAATTCCGCTTCGAACGTATGCCACAACGAGTCATTGATCGGCCGGTCAATGGTGATGGCGGAGGGCGACGCTAGATGGTACTCGATCTGGATGCGGGAGGATTTGATGTAGATCCGCAGGTAGTGTTTGGCGCTGTTGATCTGCAGGAGATTGGCGGCGTCGGTCAACCGGGTACGGAAACGGAAAGCGACTTTACGGAATTGGGCCATGTGGGATGTGGGCGTGTAGGTTATGGAGGAATGGGTGTCCAGAAAGGTCACGTTAGTAGTACCTGAAAAAGATATGCCGGATGTTGTTTTTCAGAGGGAAACTGTATTATTTCTAACAGAATTGCATACCACTGTATTCAGAATCCTGCCAATAAAAAGTGAAATATTTGAATACCATTTGTACATTGCTCACTGCATACAAAGGCAGGACGCAGATTCATTGTCGCAGATTCATCGTGCCACTACACTGCGAATATTCTTATATATTACAAGCGTTAGCCGAAGCACTTGGACCATATTTCCAACACAGTACTATCCAGAATGGAATGTTTCTACTATGTGGAGATGGGAATACGTACATTCATAATCATTTTCCAGCTTCCTGCACTGCGCATATGGAGATGGACATTCATTCGACAGGCAGAAATTTGGCAAGTTACAGGTCTTTCCTCGAAACGCCACCGGGCAAACGCATCTAAAACGATACAAATACGATATGAAAATATTCCACAAAAATTCACCAAAATAAGGATAACAAAAAATACAGCACAAGCAACAAAGAAAAAATAACCCTCTCCATAATTTCAGGAACCGCAAACATCGCCAAAAAATCAGCTTATAAATTATTTAAGAAAAGAATGATACCGCGTAAAATGTGATGCAGATATTAATCACAAAATAAACAAATAAATACGTCCCACGCAAATATTAAAAGTAACACCAGAAAATAACCTAAAAAATAAAACAATTCTCTAGACACATTCCCACAACACCATACCGGAAGTCATTCCACGTGACCTGACACGATCCTCCATATTCACACGGGTTCACCTTGCACGTCTCATCGCTTCTGACGCCCTCGGCCACTTCGCTGACGGTCACATCCTTCATCAGTACCGGGAGTCCTTCCAGCATTCCCGAATCGGCAATCTCGAAAAATGGCACCAACTTTCCATTTAACCTACACAACATGTCCACAGTTGTAACAGATAAACACGGCTTGCGTTAGCCGTATAATAACGGAAATAACAACAATAGCACAGTATGTAGTGTTTAATTAGCACAAAACGGTTAAAAATACAGTCTGCCCAACAGGCTCCTGTGAGGCTGTGACTAGTCAGACTACCACCAGAAACGTGAAGGTGGTAATCAGATACGTCATCTAACTGTAAGCAGTTAATTTATCAATACATAACAATGATAAGTACAAGTCAAAAAAGTATCTGACAATGAGTGTGGATGTCCCACATATTCATAAATTTACATTAATTAAATTTATCTGATTTACGACTGTACGCTTTAGCCGATTGATATTAACCGTGAATTCAGCCGCTGTACTACGGCTCATACGTGTCCAGTACAGCTCAAGAATGATTATACTTGTATTCCTTCACAGCTACTTACCGATTAACAATATTATGTCAAAATACTGAAAATAAAGCCTCATAACATTCATAAATGACGGTTATTTCAAAACTTCTCAGACTGCGAAAATACTTCCTGTACCCCTTAAACAAGCCAAGACAATGCCCAGCAGTCTCGTGATAAATATTCTAATTTATTTATAAAAGAATCCTAGATAAATCAAAAATTATTAGAAAATTATTACGATAAAAATAACAATCAGAACAATTCACATAAATTTCCACCGACTATTCTCACACTACTAACCTGACATCTTGCAGTACACCCTTAAACATCCCCCCATCCACGACACTCTCCCGATTGACCCCATCCGAAATCTGCCGCTTGACCTTCCCCCCAACCGCCCCCCTGACACTGCCCCCCAACAACAGCACCTCCGCCACCAAGGGGCTCCCGGACACCAACTCCTGCACCACCGTCTTCCCATTATCCACGCCAATCCGGACAATGGGGTGGACACGTTCCACGTGCACGTAATAGTAGTTCCCGTCGGATAGAAACTTCATCGGACCCAGTATGGTCTCCACCGTGTCGATCAACCGGGCCTGCAGGACGAGTTGGCCGTTGAGGAGACGCAGAGCGAGGAAGCTGTGACCGGATAAGGAGCCTAGGTAGAAGACCAACGTGTTGTTTTCCAGGGTGCGCAGACGGAAGGACAGGTTCCCGTTCAGTTCCAGGATGGACCGGTCGGCTGAGGTGAGGTTGACGGTGATGAGACTCTTGGCTGCTTCGCGGTTGAAAGTCCCGGCGGTGATTTCTGCGGAATACAGCGGGATTAATACAGGCTCCAGTACGACAACTACCGCGGTCCGTAACGACTAACATTAACCAACGGTGGGTTAACCAACATGAGTAGCACTACATAAGTCAATCAAAGCTACACGGGCAACAAGTTTTCAGGTTGATTCCGAGCGCTTCGTAGTGCAGTGGCAACAAAGGCGTGTCTGTTGTAGGCATAACATACTATGTTTTCTCTATTAACAAAACACCAAGCATAACTTTCAGTAAGCTTTTTTTTGTAGCTATAGTTTTTGGGTTCTTAATGAATTTTAGAAGAACACGACACCGGTGAAATGTACAAAAGCATCCTGACTTATATTTACACGGAAATATCAGAAAGATATCCGTAACATCTAAAACGTGAAATGCCCATCCCATTACTAAAATTCAGCACGAGTGTACACGACCATCTAACAAGTAAGCGCAAATAACGCTATAAACTCACAACAATTCGAATTTTCTTCTCCACTCGAAATAATTAACGATAAGCACCGGAAATCTCTTGCTACTGTCAAATTCTGTTATAAACTTTATACACTGCGCCACATAATCCATTACACAATACCCAACGTAACACAACCCTCACTTGTTACCAAAATCGATCAAGTGAGATTGCACGTCTGCAAAAAAAGAAAAAACACACGCCGACATTCATTGCCGTTACCTTTCTCACACGACAATCCGTAGTGCGGCCGTTCGCAGCTGCAAGTGTAGCGGTTCCACAGATCCGAGCACTGACCGCGCCGATTGCACGTGTTGGGACTGCACTGTTCTTTGCGGTCGCAGCTGCTCTTCACGCTGGGCTGACGGCGTTTGGTGGCCGTGCTCATCTCGGCCGGCACCAGCATCTGCCCGTTAATCGCCATATCACGCATACACCCGTTCATGTTAGGTCTATAAAAAATTCCATAATTAGCGCCTGGTTTTTGTGCAATAAAGCGAACGCGTGATACTTATCTAAACCGTACGTCTGCTTTACGATTTCATATAAAACATACTATTTCATATACAACAATGTACATTCTGTACTGTAATAAGTTCCAGCTTACAACACACTGTGACATGTACAGTGTGACTCGCATAACATAACCATCGAAACTCGTAGTACAACGGCACAAAGTTTCCAGCAATGCCCGAATGCACGCATCAGACATTCACCGGTAGCTTCATAAGTAACTGTTCCAAAACTGTTTTTTTGGCAAAGTAAATCGGAAAAAATCAATTTCCTGAGGGATCGTCAAAGCCAGACGAATCACTTAATTTTATGATAACTTTAATAGCAAAACCACTGAAACAAGAACAAAAATGTATGCAACATATAAACGTCTTCGCCGCTCAAAATTCGAACGCCTCATAGTGCCTGCTTCAAAACTATTGGCCGAAAAATAGCTAGCTGAATCAAAGGTTCAAAACAGCAAATTTACGGCGAAATACACTCTTAACATAAAAAAAGGTTCTTCCAGCTACACTGTCTTTGGGGCATAATTACTATGTATTTCCATTATTATTTTTTCTTATTGACTTATCTCAAAAGCAACAACAATCACAGTAACAAAGTCCGATCAAATAAAAAAGTTACTCCAGTCAGCACGACATGGGACTGTGCTGGTGATTAGCTGAGCATTACCACGCATTTCCATTATAATCATTAAGAAAACACCACAACGGTAGGTTAAAATTACGTATTATTGCATATATCAGAAAACTTTCAATTAATTATTTTTATTTTCTTACTTAATTCAGTTAATTTTATTTCACAAAAACAAAGCCAGAAAGGGTAGGAAAACGCTACAAACCACGGACCGGTCACACAGTTAAATAATCCCTTACCGGAACGGTGTCCCCAGCAGTCGCACCCGATGCTCCAATCCCCCCAAGTAGACCTCCCCAAAGACCATCCCCCCGGGCAAATTATTGCCCATCTGGACACTCTCCTTGACCATCTCCTTGGCCAGATTCCCATTGCGATTCCCCAGCACGCCCACCACAGCGCCCGTCTCCACCGCCACCCACACACTCCGCCACTTGCCGTCCGTCACGCCCTGCTCAAAGGTCACGGCCCGTCGCTCCCCGGGTCGTTCCAGGGCCAGCTCCACTTTCTGGTGGACGATCTGGATGGAGAAGATGGCGGTACTGTCGACGGCCACCAGCAGCACCGAGTCGTTAAGGGTGGTGCGGAAGTCAAAGGACACGTTGGTCAAGGTCTCGTTCAGCAACTGGAGGTAGCCATCCGTGCTGAATGAAGCGATGCTTGAATGCTGACATAACCGGCCAGCCCGTCCCGCCGGACACCGGCAGGTGAAGTCGTGTATTGGGGTGGGGTCCTCGGCCAGGAGGTAAGGGATGCATGTGGAACCTTCGGCACCTGTTCAAGGAAAAACAGTTGTTAAAAAAACCGCTATACGAAGTCTGTCCTTACTTCAGAAGTTCCTCTGTTTATACTGCAGAACGGGTTTCGTTTTCGGATGCCTATATATACTGTACACAGCACTGACAAGTGACACGATTTCGCAGAATTAACATAAAACGGAACAATGAAAATGAATATCAGCTATGTTATTTTGATCGAAATTAAAGTTTACAAATAAATAAATGTACAACTGAATCTGATCAAAAGAAAAATGATTTGTAAAGATTTCACTAAAATGGCAGGAAGCTAGCCAACTTGTAAACTAGTAAATAATGCTAGTAAATGCCGCTTATCTCAATATGTACGCTAAAATGTGGCACGAACGATTCAAATAAAACTTTTCGAAATCTGAGTGCTGCAGTTGATTACAAAAAAGTAAGGTCCAACAATCCTGCCGGGTGCACAACACAGTGGCTAACTTAACAAATTATCGTGACTGACATGTACAAGCCGAGAATTCGCAGATTTGAATACGCTAGTGTGACAGTAAAATCGTAGTGCAATGACACAACCCGTTCCTCCTGATGAGAATAGATGCCTGTGTTTAACATATTAACCGGCAAACCGTACCCCACAATTCGAATAGCACTAAAAATTTTTCATTTTTGCTGAATACAGTTAACAGGAATGAACGCTAAATAATTAACTGGAAAATTAAAACAGCCAATAATATTGAATACTTAACGCAGGCGTTGAAATTAATTTCGAAAGCCAAACCAAAACAGAATTTTCATTTTACTGCAACTTACCTGGTATGCTAAGAAGTAATCGCAACATTAGGCCGACAGTTGACATATCCAACAATCAGTTTTACCAAGGAAAATGATGCATAAAATACATTGCCCCAGTTCCAACGCCTCACATATTTATCGTAAATATCAACAGTTTTCCTTGAAATCTTACGAAATCGTAAAATTAAAACCATTCACCACAACAATCGACTGTGTACACCAGCTTTCGACAGCTAGCACGACCACTGGTAAAAATGCATGGTATTATGGACAGCGGTTAGAAAAACCGTTGACACAATGCCGCATTTCGGACTGCATATCCGACCGAATAATACACAGGGTATCATTTACACAATCAATATTTTCACTGATACGCAACACCATCCACGAGTGTTATGACGCTACCATCGCCACCAAACAAACGAAACGCTGATCGTGTAAAAAAATACTTTCGTGGTGTTGTTGCACATGCGGTAATATTTATTTGAAATCTCATCCGAATCATGTTCGTGCATAGCAAAATATTGGTAATTCCCACTGACCGCTGTTGAAATCTTTCAGATAGCTATTTTCGAGCAAACATTTTTCAATATTTTACCATGCTTATAGCATACAAGCGTGCGGTCTAAAAGACTGCTACAAATTTACCTGACTTCCTCGAAAATGGATCAAACTTCAAAATCGAGTATGTCTCAAAAGTTAAAAAAAATTTTGTCACAGTTTTTTAACTTTGTACAGATTTATAATACTGTCTCACATACTCTGTAAATTTGTTATCATTTCAACAATATTATATCAAAAAAAATATATTAATTCTTCAATAAAAAATTTTGGCAAACTCACTGAGAATGTTTATTTTGGTGTAAGAAAATCTCCAGAAATTCTGGCTGATTTCTTGCGCTTACGAAACAACAAGAGCTCCGACTCTGTGCCGCTGCACTGCGAAACCACATAATTACAAAAAGCGTTGCTCGGTTATAATTATGTTACGTTCTTTGAATGCTAACTTATACCAGAATTTTCAAAGAAACTCAAAGGACGAATGGACAATAAACAAATCTCCATGAGAGTCTGAAAAAATTTCGCCAGAAAGTGGTGAAAACCACGAATTACTTGGCACACCCAAAGTGATCTCACACCTGCTTGGCAGACCAAATCCAAGTTTCAAGAGAAAATTAAAATAATGATGAAACCACTTACATTTCGAATTGGCCGGACACTTGATCCCATTGGTACACGTTGTATCATCGCATCCCAACAATGCCACACCGCACCGTCGTCCACCGAACCCATCTTTACAATTACACCGATACGTCCCGTTCAAATTCTCACACACCCCGGTATCGTCGCACTGTTTCCCCAAAACACACTCATTGATGTCCTTCTCACAACTGGCCCCTTCCCATCCATCCAGACATGTACAATTGAATCCGTTGATCAAATCCTCACACTTTCCATGCACACAGGGAGACGCATCGCATTCGTTGATTTCCGTTTCGCAGTTGGTCCCGGTGTATCCGGGAGGACACTGGCAGATGTACCCGGCTGAGTTGTTATAGGAGAAACCCCTTCCGAGCCCTAGAACAGCGGTCTTATTATTCACTTATTTTTATTAAACCATGTTCGTTTTTATTCTAATCTGACGTGCTTTCTCTTACAATTGTTAGTTTAGATTGTGTGAACATTAGCGATCTGAAAACACAGCCCAACCCAAAAAAAATTTTTTCTGCTGTTCGAATTGTATGAACTTAGAATATGAACACAGTTCACGGAATGCACCACTTTATTACTGCGACGTTGTTAGCAGCAGGCTTTGCCCCTAGACTACGATCCGTCTGCGAAAATCTTTCTAATTG
>JAQGAU010002177.1:0-16341 GCA_034698045.1 Paramacrobiotus richtersi
AAATAAAATAATACAAAAAATAGTAATAACGAATTATTTCGAAAATATTCTAGTAATAAAAGTTTCTCGATAAAAAAAGTTTCTTTTATAAAAATAATGTGAGAAAGAAATGGCCAATATTTCTTTGAAAATCGAATCTAATTCAAAGACATTAATTTTATTGAAAACCTACAACTTCAGATATGCACTAAAAATTGTTTCGAATAAAAATCGCAATTGTTTTAAATAACGGATTAATTTGTTTAGCGGATATTATTTTTAACAAAACAAAGTCTCAATAAATTAATTCTATTAACAAACACGGAAAAAACATATGATCGCAATAAAATGAAACATTTTTCACATTTCTTGTTCCGCACACAGTCGTGATTTGTAAGAGATATACCTCGGCCGCGTCCTGGTAGATGTAATAGACCACGGCGGTGAAGGCGGCGACGGAGATATCGTGCAGTACAATCAGGGGAATACCGGTCTGATCCCGCGTTGACTCGTGGAAATGATCGTTAATCAAGGCTCTATAACATTTAACACATTTTTACTCAAAATTAATTCTCCACCGCAAATTCTGCAAATAAAGCCAATAAAAACTTATGAAACAACAGCCAGTTAAAATAAAACATAAATCAACGCTATAAATTTAATATAAAAAATATTATAATAATTTAAACAAATTATATTCATACGTTTATTAGAATTAGAAATAATTTATGTACATCATTATCGGAATGTGTAGATAATCAGAAAAAAATGCACATACTGGAAGTAAGGGCTTCGCGCACAGAAGAACACCTGCAAAACGACAGAGCCCAGTTTTATACTGAAGTAAAAAAATTATGAACAATAAATTTCTAGAAACTACTTCAATCAACTGATTTAACGCCCGTTAAACTAATACTTTTCACAACGAAAAAAAATAACTAACTACACATAAAATAAAAAATAACTACTACTAATTTACTAATAAATTATATCCATTCAGTTAATAATTTATTTTATTGTGTTCATTTAACTGGTGACAGTTACGCAAGTATGAAATAAAACAGGAAAACACAAAATAATTTTTTAATGGTAAACCGAGCCTAAAAATTATTTTAAACAACAGACACTGTATGAATAACTCTGTTATGAATGAAAAATTACCATAGGTAATTGAGTAATTTTTTTAACAAGAATTAATCGGAATAGTTTATTAATTCAATAATAAATTACCGTAGGAAAGTAAATAATATATGCAAATTTACGTGAGCATTTTTTAACAACTGCAGTCTGAATTAATCAATAACCGCTAATTCAATAAATAAAGATCTAGAAATAAATCTGAAATTTTTGTAATAAATTAAAATAAATATATAATATTTAAATACTTAAATATTCCAAATAAGGCTAGTATTACTACAAACAAAAAAAAGATTATTCGAGCCATTCAGTTAAATGTGCTAATTCAGTTGAATTGTAATAATAAAGTAAAAAGCAATTTAACCAATTTTTGTTAAAAATAAAAAAACTCGACGGAAAGGATGATGTGACCTTGTGGCAGGGGAACTGCTGGCCCTGGACGACAAATATGACATCCGCCAGGTGGCGCCACTGGTCGTGATCGTCGCGGGTGTTGTCGAAAGGCAAATAGTGGAAGTCGGCGGGCGGGAGCGCGTGGAACGCCAACTGACCCAAATCTCGATGCAGTTCATGGTAATTGGCGCCCGCCTGCGGCTCAACCACCAGCATCCGCACACGTGAGGGTTTCCCGAACTTGGTCATCACTGACAAATCCCAAAAAAACACCGTATTTAAAATACATATAATTATATCAGAAAAATATTTAAAATAAATAATAATAATCATGCTCAATACAGCAAAATAATACTTAATTAGTTTAAGACAAAACTGGTTTATTTCAATTAATTATAAGAACGGATAACGAAATTGTGTTTTAAAACTGACTATTGGCATGTGTCGGTTGACAAAGTATGCGTATTACCGAAGAACTGAGCATCATGTTCCTGGCGTTGCAACCGGGCATCCAAATGTGTCAAGCGGAACTGCTTACACAAACGCAGACAGTCGTCCACGAAATCCACGTGGATCTCCAGCCGTCCGGTGTACATGTACTGCATAATCGCGGAGAATGCCGTATTGTCCACCTAATTCAACAACCAATGTAACCGTTCGTACCTCTCATTTTTTTGGAAAAAAACCTTACATTTTTTGTAATTTTTTATGAATTTATTTAAACTGATTAAATTATATACAACTAACCAATTTATATAATTTATGATTTCAGTTTCTGTTAATCATAAATTTACAATTCGCCGTAATTTTACCAGTATATCTGTTTATCATAAAAATAACGCATTTTTCTTTGGTTTTTCGAGGCGTTATAATTTTGTTCGTCTTGCTTTACATATTGTTTTATTATCTGTTTTCTACGCATGTTTTTAATGTGCTTTATTCGAACACGATTGTTTTTATTAATTTGATTTTTTTCGTTGTATTTCATTTTTTCCTTTTTATTCAATTTTTTTCGTATTATTTCCTTTTATTTCATTTTTTCCCTTTGATTTCAGTTTCTTCGAATTATTTCTTTTCATTTCATTTTTTTCCCGTTACACTTGTCTTACTACGCGGCTATCCAGTTTTTCGTTTTCGTAATAAAAAATATTTTGCACTCCAGGTAATTATACTCTTTTTTACTTTTTTATAATACTTTATTTATCATTTTCTTTTCAATAGTTTATTTTTTCCTCAAACGAAATAATGACAGAGCGTGCCAAACTGACCTTGGGATGTTTATTCCGGATGACTTTTCTATCCTTCCATTTGCCGGCAAAATACTCCCGGAAGTAGGCGGAGCGCGCCGACAGAATACAGCGGTGCAGGGCCAAGTTGCGTCCATGAATGCAGAAGACGATATCAGCGTGCCGATCATTCTCACTCTCCCACAACCTATCTCCATCAAGAGCAACCAAATCAGGTTTAATCAGCAATCAGTGAGAAGAAAACTAATTCCCGGGATTAAGATGCTATTGATCGGTTACTATTTTCGATCTGCGAAAATATTTAGGACTCAGATCGCTTTTTTGAGAAAACATTACAGGAAATTACGGGTTACATTCGGTAAACAACGCAAACTTTCGCAGACATCGGTGAAAAATTAAAGTGTAGAAAACTAAATTTCCCGAAAATATACAAACATGAACCAAATTTCGAAAACATTCAGCAAAATAATATAGGGAATGAACGAACACATAATGCGCATAACAGACATGATAATAAGTAAACATTACTTAAAAATATGAAGAACAAGAACAATAGAAGTACGCATAATACACATAATCATAACTTGAAACTATTAAAAATACAAATAATGCGCATGATACACATAATCAAAAACATAAATTACAAATACTAAAAATGCACATAATAATAAATACAACTTAAAAAAAATCGAATAGTATGTGCACTTAAAAATACACCCATATTTGCGAATATGGAGAAATCCTGAGAATACTTGAGACACACACACACCCTGCAGATAAAATCTCGGAAAAATCTCAAATAAAAAACGGATACTATTAAGTAGTGGAAAGCACAACAAATACAAACAAAATTTTACAAAATTTGTGAGAAATAAGAAAAAAGTGACAAAACAACTTCTGTGCAAAACCGAGAAAATATGATTAAACTGGAAACATTATTCCAGAAAAATATGAATAATCAGAGAAAAGTATTTTACATAAACTGAAATAAATGGGGATAAATTCTAAAACAATTCAAAAACAAGCCAAAATATATGCCTAAATTCAGAAAAGTACACCATGAAAATTCAGAAAAGCGTGAATAAACTGGGAAAACTATTTATAAAAGTAGAGAAAGATTAAGAAAACTGGAAAAAATATGGCTAGATTAGGAAGAATATTCCAAAAAATCTGAGAAAGACAGGAATAAAATATTGTATAAAGAATGACTACAAAATATACTGGAAAAGAAACAAGAAAAATCAAACACCCACAAAACTGGAAAACGTCTGACTAGCGCAGCGAACTACTTACACTCGCAGAAACTCCTCGTAAGGATTGCGGCGGATGACATGGGCCGTGATGGCTTTGTGGTGGATCAGCAAGCGACGAATCTCCTCCGTCAGCGCCCCGTACAGTGCGCGTTCCCCGTCGAACGTATCCGCTTCGCAACGAGCACCTGTACAAGAAAACACATTTTTTCAAGCCAGTTTAAACATTTTAAAATGACAGACAGTCTATTATTTATTACAAAGATCACAGTTCATATAACCGAAGCAATAACAATTTTAATAGTAATTCAGCTACATGTACTGATTTATTTATTCGGAATATCTATTATTAATAAAGCTAAAAACATTTTTCCGAACAATTTCTTGTGAATAATAAAATATCTGAAACATGGGCTAATAATTGCATTAATTTTCAGCTTTTCCGAACCATGTTTATGTCATCATAAATTCTGATTAAACTGAAAAGAATTCCTGGATCAATAATAAACGTCAAGAAGAATTTCAAGGATACAAAAAGAAAATCATTTTTAAATTGTTTTAAATGTTTTTCAGTTAATTTTAATCGGAAATGTTTACCGTGTTCGAGCAGGTACTGCACCAGTTGTTGATGTCCGCACAGGCAGGCGTAATATCTACAAATATAGAACAATATCCCTATTCACAGGTGCGGAGACAAATCAACGGGAGACTGGCGTACAGCGGAGTGCTGTCCCACATGTCGCGCACATTGAGCTCCACGTCGCGTTCTCCCACCAAGTGCTTGACGCGTTCTAACCTCCCCAGACGGCACGCTGCGAACAACTCACCCACCTCCATTTCTCTGCAAAATCACTGGATATGGCGGATACTCAAAACTGAGAGAATCTGACGAAAATTTCGCGTCTATGATAATCTGCAAACAGCTGACGAAAGAAGCAACACTGCACACTGCACAGCGTTTAGTTGCAGTCGCAAGGAATCGCGCCGTAGCGTGGCAAGCGAATAATAATAATGTGTCCGGGTTTTGGCTCAACTTGGCTGCATTCAGTCTGCACAGAACACCTGGGTGGTTGGCATGGATGTGAGGGTGTCTCGTGGGCGGTCAGCGCCATGGTCAGGCGCCAGTTTATCTGATACGGGTACGGGACGATATTAAAGTTTTGAATACACCGAAAACAACAGAGCATGGTGTTTCGAATGTGTTAAAAGTTGAACTGCATGTCATGTGATTTGCCCGATGATTCCGATCATTGTTTTGGTTCATTGCAACTGGGCATTACAATGCACAGCATTGTAAGCATAAACATCGTAAACACTAAACATGTCCAAGTATATTTCAGTACAAGTGTTAATTATTCGGTACAAAGATCAAAGATGCCTTCTTGCCATCGCAACTATCCTGTACATACATCAGAATGTAGTGCAACCGTCCGGCCAATTAACGTGATTACAAATGTTAGCACGACATTATTCCTTTCAAAACGACATCGCTGGCGCACAAAAACATCTGCCAAATGATTATAAATTTGAGAATAACGTGATTACGAATGTTCAGCACATAGATATTTATATAGTAAGTTTAAGTGCAGCCTGTTCAGTAGCCAAGAAATTCCGTTTGTGAATTGTGAAGTAGACAACGAAGTGCAGAACTATTACGTTAATTTTTATGTTTTAGCATTTAATTTATATGCATTGGGAATTTATCACTATAATAGTTTCGCGCAGTTAATTTTTCTCCTCTTGTGCAATATCGGCAAATTTAAGTACAGTGATTCCTGGTCCGGAAGTGTCTGGCCGGTGAATTTCTTAGACTGCCATGGGCCCGAAATGGATTTGAGCGAAATACTCGCCGATCAACTGGACTGCCTTTCTGGAAGTATGCGGATCTTCGTGTCCCTTCAAAGCATTCAACTTTTGCACACCTTGAAAGTAGCTCCCCGTTAGGTACTGGCGAAACACTCAGACCACCACACGGACATACACCATGCGAAGCCTGTGCAGTCAGCGCAGCGACATTAAAACCCTGGTCATCGCGGGATCACTTTCGTCCCAACTACCCTGTGCTCCGAAGATGAGCACTGACCGCTACGAAAGACTGATGATTTTTTCCACGACGCATCGTGAAGACTTTCTCGCCCACGAAAGTTCGACACTACGCGATGACTGATGTTTTCGCCCACTCTACCCATCTACTTACCACTGCCGCTCATCATCATCACCTTACCCCTCTTGCTAACGACGACGGACAGAGACCTAACGGGATGCTCGGTCTAATTTGCCGATTTGTTTTAATTCCGTCTGAATTTCGCCGGCAAGGCTAACGTTCAGAGTGTCACACCGCTAGATTGCACATTGCTACCTCTATCTATATCAGCCTAATTCAGTACTTTTACCCCTTCCCTCAAAAGTCCCCGCACATTTTTTGCCAAAGGTGTCGAAATTACAGCTGTCCCCGTCACTGTTTAGTTGTTCGCTGGCTGACCACGCCCCAGTCGTCTTATTCCATGAGCGGCGTGTTTAAACGATGTTTCATCCGAAGGGTTGTCAAATAAAAATATTCAGATTTCACTGCAGAGCACCAGTGCGCCTGGGAGGGGAAATAAAATTTGCAAAAAATGTGAACAAAATTTCTGGGAACTGCGGTGGTTTCTTGTTTTTAAACATTTTTGTGCGTCCGAACAAAGGCTTGAAAACCCAAAATGGCCGCTTAATCTTATTGTCCTTGAGGTCCTTCTTAGTGTTACATACGGGAACAACAGCTATTAGCGAACGCACTTTCTGGGCTCCTTTGTGACCGAAGACATGTCGTTTTCATGACACTAGTTTTCCATGACCTTTTTTTCCCGGACCCAGATAAGGCCGTAGGCCGAACGTCTGCACGCTGTTGTGAAGAGGGATCATTATTCTAACATGTTTCGCCCGCGAGAAGATTTTATTTTGCCTCGACAAGTAAGGGCAGGTTCAAAATGCTATTTACTTTTTATGCCAGGACAAGCCGTTTTTCTGATACCTTTGGAAGATAAATTCTTGAAGGTGACTGGGGCAGAGTACCGAACCACAGAAAACTTTTCTGGGATTACAGAGCCCTACTGTACGTTTTTACTTAACGATTCGATCCCGTACGCTTTTGTGAAGTTTCGGCATAAAGCATAAAGTTTCGGCAATTTATCGCGAGCAACCCGTTACTTCGCACATTGAAGCAACAAATTTTGGAGCACCGTTGGAAATGATACACTGTGTCCGCTGCGTAGTTATGTTTATTTAGACAGATCTCGATGTTACTTTTTTCAAAAAAAATATTGCTGTTTAAAAGTGTTCCGACTCCGACTCGATCGTGGCTGACTCGCCTCGAGTTGCGCACACGTGCCGACTCGGTTCGGCCTACTGATCATCAGTTCATCACCGCCATTCTACCGAACGGCTGGATATCCTGGATCAGCAGTGGCTTATCTATGTGTCAGATTTGGTAGGATGACCTTTTGCCTCTTGATGTATGTGCAGACGATTTGGCTTACTCGATAAAGTATTGACTTTATCTCGTTTCGCCCTCGTCTTTCTTGGGGTCCTGTTCCTCCGAGGTTCCGAGGCTCCATCACGTATGCCGCCCACAACCGCTGGTCGAGTGGCAGTCTGTTCGCGGAGAAATGCATTATGCAGATGGTCGCGGGTTCGCTTCCCGTGACAGCGGCTTTTAGCGATATATATCCTGAGGCCGTGAGCCGTTCTATATTTCTCGGCAGATTTACGGTACCCTTTTCACGGTCTTTGTTCTGCCGAAATAAGCGACGATTATAACATTAGTAGACAAAAACTGGATTGCTTGTTTCAGCTGTGATTTCCAATACACTTAGAATAATTCATTAAACGCAGCTGTTTTGGTGCTGTGATACTGGATGTTTGTTACAATTCAAATAAATCCAACGATAATCGAAGATTACAGTTAGCGCAGGTAGGCGCACGTGCGAACAGTCATTAATAAGATAACCCGAACATTTGTGCGTACAAGGAAAACGGGTAACCGCACAAGCACAAAACATCAATGTAAAGCAAACTTCCGCACAGTTATTTCCATCTCATGATCAGGCATTCACATGCAGAGCAAGTTCGTTAACACTTCCGGCAAACGTAATTACACAGAGTGGCAGTTACGATTTGATTACGTTTATGTCCTACGCGTACGTACTTAAGCACATTCTATAAAATAGGCTGTCGTGAGCGCTGTTAACTTTCCTAGCATTAGATTTCCAGCGAACAAATTTTTAACCTTTCTCTGGTTTAATTAAGACAATAACGCGTGGCTACTCGTCTTATCCGTATCTTTCTGACCTGCATCGAAGTACCGAGCATCTCTCCCAAGTCGCTCTGAGTCATAATAATTGCACCTGCTGTACTTGTGCAAACATTAGCCTACAGCTGCTGACAATGAACTAGTTGTTGCTGTGGTAAGAAAGTTTGATTTTGGAATTTTTTATTGTGTCAACATCATTTCAAGAAAAGTCAGTCCTAGTCGAATGCACTAACGCAGTATAAAAGAGCATTAATTTGAGCCACCCTCCTGCACCGACGTTCACACTGGGCACAGCACAATGGGCAGCGCATCTAACGGTACCGTAGCTGACGTGTTTCCGTTGGGTAGTCACGCCGATATGGGTCCCCCATCCAACAACACCGCTTCCTTGGCATCCTGGCGCTTTTTGACCATTCTGCAGACGACTGTTTATCCCTGTGTAACAATATTTAACGCCACAATCCTTATACTGTTCATTGTCAAAGCCGGCCTGCATAAGCCGTTCTACGTCTACCTGGGTAATCTGCTGGTGGCGAACCTATGCTACAACATTTTCATTACACCTTTGGAAATCATCATCTCCGTCTACGAGTCGTGGTGGTGGGGATCCGCGGTTTGCATGGTCTATCTGTATGGTGGGGCGGTCGTGTCGCCAGCCGTTCTTCATGCCCACCTCTTGATTACACTCAATCGCTTATGGGCCGTGACCTTTCCCTACTCCTATCGCACCTACAACACCACAAAGATGTCACTGCTGGTGTGCAGTGCTGGATGGGTCTACGTCCACTGCATTTGCCTGCGGGCTGTTGTACTGAATGCCCTGTACTATCAGCGGACACCAACGGATACCGCTTGCTATCCACATCCAACCCTGGATGCCAAATACACTCAGGCCATGCTTTTCGTCGTTTATTCGATACCAAATTTTATCATTGTAGCGGCTTATCCGTACTTTTGGTGTATGAGTCGGCGTCGGTTTCACCCTGCCGTTCAGCCAAAGCGAAATGACCCTGCCATCACATCACACCAGGCCGAGTCCACACAGCGCACACAACCAACAGGCACATTAAATAATAATATGTCAACGCTACCGTCGACGCAGGCATCGACCGCCGCCAAACGTCCTGATAAGGAAAGAGTTTACGCGTTTGTTACGCTAACTTTGCTTACCGTTAGTGTAACCATTTGCAACACACCGTCGACTATCTTGTACACCCTACACAGCGCTGGTGTCATTAAAATCGATTTCGATTCGGTGCTGTATAAATCAACAGTAGTTCTGTACATCTTGCAGCCCGTACTGGATCCGATTCTTGTTGCACTGCCACTCCCCGACGTGCGAAAAGCAGTGGCCGAGATATTTCGTCGGAGGTGATCGATCATCATCATTTCGGAAGTCGTTTGTCTTTAGTCCAAACTACAAGCGAAAGCACTGTTTCTTACACAATCGGCTTGCCTGGTGAGCGCGTCGTTTATCTGTTTTCGTTCGGTTAAAATCATATATTCGAAAGCCGCTGAAGCACTTTTTCAATTTGACGCAGAATTTTTACTTCCAGATCTACTAGAACAAATCCCACCAGTTAATGCGCCATTCAGCAGTCTATCGTCCTGTCGCGGTTGCCATCAGTCCACGTTTCTGCTCTACTGTCTCATTAACCTGCCTTCGCTACAGTTTTGATATAAGTCTACAGTTATTAATTTATTATCATTTATGGACTGTTTTTTATGATATTTGCGGTGTGCTTATGACATTTTTTTATATTGGTTACCCAGATGTCGTGCTAAAATTTACGTAAAACAATCCAGCCAAATAAAAACTTATTCCAATCACCACGACATGGAACATTGCTCGTAATCAGCTGGGCGTTACTACGCATGATTTCTAACCTTAAACATTTAATATATTGTCTTCTCCCTTATGACATTGGTTTCTGGCACCGATATGTTTCGGTCATTGTGAAATGCGTACTAAACGCTCCCAGTGTTGGCTTTATTATCTAGTTTGCATATTTCTTACTGTAACTTATAGTCAGTTTACCAATAATATACATAAGTATAATTTAAACCTTTGGACATAGTGATCAGTAGTTCTTTAACATGTTTGAGATTGTTAAACAAGTGCCGCGCTAGAAAGACTGATAAAGTGCAGTTCTTATAAAAACAAAACAGAAAAACTCAAGTATACAATTCGAATAAATCTGATAATGATCGCAGATTGCAGGGAGTGTGGGTAAAAATGGGAGCTTTTGATGTTCCCTGCAACGGAGCAGCTGCTCCTTTTGACGCACTTGACACTTGAAACCAAACAACAAACAAACCAGATGTGTGTGGCTGGTAGACATCTAAGCAATTCGGCCTGACTAAGTAAAACAAGGAATGCGATCTTTGCCATGGCAGGCATACAAAACATTACGGATAAGTACTTAAGGAAATATCAGTGTTCTCTTAAGTATCGTATATCGTACTGCTGCTCTACAATATCTCCCATAATTACTACGCGGGCAAGGATGAGATTCTGGGACAGCAAGCCACACGAGAAGGTAGAACAAAATGCGACAAGCGGCAATCGAAGAGTATTTTTATTATTGTGTTCGACCTTTGTTAGTCGCTTTGTAAAGAAATCCTTCCAACGTAGCTTTATGTACGAAACTGTGTCGTTGTGGAATTCACTGTCTGCTACAGCGAATGACCTGTTATCGCTTACTTTTTTTTCTCGTTTTCTGCGTTAGCTCTACAGCGCCTGAAACATCTGGCAGTCTTTCCTAGAATAAGAAATGTATTTTTCTGCTGGGAGGACGTACAATGGTGTAAAATGAAAATGAAATGTGGCTTAGCTCGACCCTGTCAGTATCCGGCACAGATTACTGTAAAACATCCCACGAGCGATAACGTGAAGGTAGACGCACGTGCGAACAGCGATCAATGAGGTAGTCCGAACCTTTGTGCGTTCAAAGAAATTGGGTAGCCACAGACGTACAAAACATGGTTGTAACTTGTAAGCCAAGGCAAAGAATTCCGCACAATTATTTCCTTACTAAATGCAACAAGATAAATGCACTGAATTATGGTCGTGAACAAGTAGATACACAGGTAAGAGACAAAGGAACGTCATCATTAAATCATCACGCGAAGATAGTAAATCCTTTGAACGCATCATTGAGGCGCAGTTACATTACTAATTGTTGCAGTGCGCGTTTCTTGTCGCAGTTTTGTATTTTGGCATATTGGTTACGTAAAGAAATAAAAGTCCAGGTCACTCATATGGCGTCCATGTTGGATAAAAAAAAACAGTATTAAACCGAGGAGAATTGTAACGTCTAAATGAGAGAGTTGCTTGGATGGATCGTGATTTTCTCGATGAGTATACAATAATTAACTTACCATTGTTAATTCAATTCTAGACGAACAACTGATCGAGCTTTGATTATCGATCGAACTGAACGATTAAAAATTTAACAAACAGTTCCGTTTGTCATCACGAATTCGCCATCACTCGTCAACAAGGCTAACAACACGCTGAGGATAAGATGGTCCATCAGTCTAATAATGGTCATGTCCACCAAGGCCCCGGTGTCTTCAACGTACAGGGAGTGACGCAATCCGCTAAAAAACTCACGACAATAAACAATATCATTGTGACTACGATGAAAATGACTGGATCGTAGTCCTGCTGGACACGCATCGCGGCACACAAGAAATACTTTTCTGTCGCCGGCTGGAAGCCGAAATTAAGCTGGAAATCCGTGGTGATGTCGCAACGTCGGACGTGAACACCCACCAGGGCCGGCAGACGATAGCGTTCCCGGGATGTATTCCAATAACTCTGCAGCAAGGTGTCTATCGTATTGAGGCTGTAGTTATACACGTCCTAGGAGAAGGTGAACATTGACCGGATGTCATCCCGGTACGCGTCAGAATACTTCCATGACTGCAGAAAGCAATTCACCACCACATTCTTCCCTGTCGGGAGACTGGCAAATTCCGAAAAGTACTGGCCAGCACCGGACACGTTCCGCATGGCATCCCTCCACGCCTGATCCTCGTCACTGCCGAGGAAAGTCGAGCGGAGCATCCTGTGCAGCACAGTGCAGGAAAAAATTGGGAAGCCTCAGGTTGGCCCACGAGTAGTCGTAGAGGTCCACGGGGACAAGGTGGTTGGTGCGTGCCAGACCGACGAGCGAAGCAACCATGAACATCCAGCTGACGGTGAGAGTGGTTGTTCGTCCCTAGGTGGTTAAAGTTGCCCAGCAGCAAAGCGCTGCGGTTGGCAGCCTGGTATTCGGTGAGGACGCCTACGGTAGCCTTAAGGTGGGCTCGCGCACGGGACAGCCGCTTGCGAACTAGTGAGCCAAGGCGGGCCATGGTCAGGCCGAGCAGTTTGGCGGGGGAAGGGTCCACGTCGCAAGCTGGTTGGGAATTTCGCTGCTGCAGGAGCCTGTTAATCTGTTGAGCCGAACGTATCTCGTACTCGGTCTCACTCACCTCGCCCGTAAGCTCAACCGCATTGTCGACATGCAGTAGCGACAACAGAGGCGTCCATGTATTCTGTGCTTCGGTCTTGAAGGGTCTTCGGGCGGCGTGATGTCAGATGAACAAGATCCGGTGGATGGATCTCTGTGGCCGTTGAAGGCCGTTCTTGCATCGTCGTGGAATACCGTGTCGCTGACGCTGAGTAGGTGAGCAGCCGGCTAAACGCTGCATTGCTTCCGTTATCAACGGATTGGAAACCATTGTCAAACTGCGGCTGATGCTGCCTGTGCGATTAATGGCAAAGTACTCATGGGCAGCAGAAGGAATAAATTTGATCAACATCTATTTTAAAGCATAGAGGAACGTCACAGACCACAGGAGCACAATGATGACGGGGTCCGTACTGGCGGACACGGTGACCACCGCCACCCGAATTCCCATGCCGTGGTTCTATTAGTATCGCGCCGATTGATGCTCGTCTGCTGATTGCAACATCTTCGTACATCAAGCATGTGAGTTATGCTAACTGTAAGAGTTCCACAAAACAAAGTCGAGCTTGCGCGTGAAGAGCGTAATCGGTGCTGGCGTCGCCGGCAGGGTGTAAAACATGGCAATGGCAATTGCCACTGGCATCGCCAGCTGGCAATGGCAAACGCATTTCTGGCAATGTCAACGCTAAAACCTGGGTAAGTTTAATTTTACTGGGTAATAATTTAAAAAAAATTAGCTGGGTAAGTACACTCGCTGTTAGTGTGCACTGAACGACGGAAGATAAGGAACTACGTGAAGAATTATGACATTTAACTAATCCACCAATGCACAGTGGGTTAAACAAATTTCCTTAAAAAATCTAGCTAAGATTAGGAAAATATGGTGTAATACAAATATTTTTGGATGCGCTGTATTGTAATATTCTTCTCTGTAGTAAGCTTTTCCTCTAAACTTTTTCGTAGTCTCTTTAAATTACAATAAAAATGTTGCCCCTTCACGGAACAGATGTTGCTAGAATGACCGCTTGCGCAGTCATTATTGTGGTGTACGACCTTCTAGGTCTCGTGAATGTCAGAGAATATGTATTCTGAAATGTGCCTTAGCGACAGCTTACATGTTCTGTCTCTAGCAACAATTGTCCACTGATTTAGTCTAGTTTGGCCGTCTTAGCAGAAAGCTGGGTATATTATAATAAAGTGTAATATACCAGAACGCAACAATTATGGTTATCAGTGCACCACGATTCGAAAACCACCACGAAAGAGCTAGATATGATACCTATAGCAGTTATGACTGTTAGGGTAATTCGAACTTCTTTCCTTCTACGTGTACCTTACAAATCTCGTCCAGGGCTGAACAAGTTAATTTTCATGGGTTTCCCCGGGATGCAAAACTGCTCAGCGTATAAAACGTGGAATTACATGCCCTTCCACGGCTGCTATACTTGCAGCGATCATTTTACGGAAAAGGACTACGCAACCCTTACGTTAGTTTGTTTTTTCAGCGGTTACTATTTGCTAGTGTCACCTCGACCAATACGCAGCAACGTAACATAGCATAAAAACAGAAATATATTGACAACAATACGCTAACAGCGTTACACGTTAAAGCACAAAAAAACATCTTGCATCTCATGGGTGGAATCTGTTGTCCCCATAATCGACAATCGATTTCCTTGCTGAATTTCTGTGCCTATACGCTGACGGGAAACTCCATCGACCGAGGATTCCCGTTACATTAATTTTTGTATCTGGTGGGACTATTTAGTAGTTTAAAATTGTGACGTACTGCCGCAGCACGCCTTGCCGCAAAACCATCCAACCACTGGTAACTGCCCCTACTATGCGGAGCTACACTTTTGTTCCACTTGTTCAACTAGCAATGTTTCCGTGCCGAGGTTATGCGCGCATAGATCACAGAGGGCGATGTGATCATCAACATGACAGCATCTGCCGGAAACTTCAGTTATACCTGTTTGCTGACCTTTACTGTATTGCCAGCAGTCAGCGCGCAGTTCCGGGCACAACACAATGATTCCTGATTCTGCCAACCTGGTTCAGCTGACTGCTTTTGACTTTATAGGAAATGACCGACTTTAATTTCATTCTGGCTGTAAATATTTTCGTGTTACTTCGTGCTCAGCAAAACGCAGTTATACCTCAAGGGTAGACTTCGGACATTTGGGAGGTTTTGCGCGCAGGAGTACCATTGCACAAATAAAGACATGAGACAGGACCAACGTTTTTGCTTCCAAGTTTATGCATGGAAATTATGCGTGGTAATGTTAGTTTGATTTTGGCTACTGTTCCATATCGTGCTAACTGGAACAAATTCTTCATTTAATATTTGGAATTTTTATTGTGTTGACATTGTTGTTGGGTTTCGCCGAATGAACAATATCCCATAGACAGGACCAGTACAATCCAGTACATAGTACGAGCAGTAGCCTTTGGTGTATGGTTTCGCCTCTTTACAGGCATACAAGTTTGAAGTGCATTTATTGCATTACGGTATGGGTTCGAGTGTGAAACTTTTCGAAAGATATCATTTGATTCTTTAGTTTAATCGAAGAAAATAGTACATTTAATACGACAGTATGTGGTTTTGTATGGAACAAGCTATTCTTTACACCATGGAATAGATACCCCTTTTTGAATTTCCGCTGGGAAGTGCCCCTTAACGCCGAACTTGGATTTTGTCGTAGACATGCGTTACCTGTTGTTCAAGCGAACATTACGCACCTCCACATGGCACCTGCAATAATGTTTTGGGCCGTTTTCATGCGCTTACCCCTAAGAAAAACTTCGTCGGTGTTTGTTTCTTCTGCGCCTGGGAATCCTGTGATCTAGCGAATAAAAAGCCTTTTCACTGACTCCCTGTAACAGTGCTGGGTTTGTTGTGTTAAAATCACCAGGCCAACCTGTTTCGCTGCCAAAACTTTCACACACAGTACACATCTTGACACAAAAACGACTAGTTGCAGCAAAATAACAGCATGTATACGAAGAAAACAACAGTCATGTCACCAAAAAGTAAAAACCGTGTGCAAAATCCAGAAACATATCAACAATGCGCACGAACACTTTGTTTTTCTTCGATAGTTTAGTAATCGATCAATAGTCGATCATGATCATTTACGCATATCTCAGGCGCCAGTAGATTTTTGTGTTTACATTCTTGTTATTGCATGGTGCTTCAGATATTGTGCCGGCAAGTGAGACCTTTGGTTTTTCCCACCACACGCCCAAACACTGTATGTTACTTTACTACCAATGTCCCGCAGAAGTGGCTCATTCTGTACCAAAGTTCAATAACGTTGTCACTGTCTCGTTGCGTACCAGACGCAACGAGACAGCAACAACGTTATCTCATAGCGCAGCAACAGGCTTGTTGCAGGTATGCTGAAAACAGCCGCAACAGGGGCAACACCGGTATATGAGCGCAACAGCCGCAACAGGCACGTTGCTGGTAGGTACTATGCTGAAAACTGCCGCAACAGGGGCAACACAGGTATATAAGCGCAACAGCCGCAACAGGCACGTTGCTGGTAGGTACTATGCTGAAAACTGCCGCAACAGGGGCAACA